>JAYJMH010007675.1:0-24952 GCA_036873815.1 Phacellophora camtschatica
AATCACAATCACAATCACAATCACAATCACAATCACAATCACAATCACAATCACAATCACAATCACAATCACAATCATAATCATTCGATCTGAATCAATCAAATTACAAATGTCAATCCAAAGATAATAAAGTCAGTCTTGCGATAAAATTTAACAAAATTAACAATTTAGAGTCAGGATTACAGCACGGTCACACGGTCACTGACCGGAGGAAGGTTGAACTACGAAACCCATAACCAACTCAGTTGTCTATCTTTTCGAGGTCGGTTAAATTATTTGCACAAACTACAGTCCCATGTGTTACATTTTTGCTTAAAATTCCATCAGAAGATAATCAATTTAAAAAGAATGGAGATGTAAATTTTTAATCTCTCAAAAAAAACACACCTTTGCTCGATGTTCAACATTTGCTTTGCGATCTAACAACAGAGCAACAACTTCGTGTCTTCCTTGAAAACATGCCAGCGTTAGTGCCGTGTTTCGATTCGTTTCAATCTGTAAATCCATTTTAAAAAACTTTAAATGAATTCTTACGAAATACCTGTATTCATTCTACTAAAAATGAAAAATTAGTCTGTATAAGTATTGTGAATTTCGTTGAAATAATATGCAAATATATTCAAAGTAAACTTGTGTACTTTACTTCAACTTCATTACCATTTGAGTTATTAAAGTTTTTATATGCAGGTTTTTTATGGTCTGTGTGCAGCAGGTGAATATTTTAACGGTACACCCGCTGTACGCAGGCTAGCTTTTACTGTCTAGCAGTATCCATACTAATGAGCTTTCGAAGCAAAGCGTCAAAATATATATCAAGCATTTACCATATACAGAGCAGACATGAAAAATTAAATATAACAACAGCAACTTAAAATCTTACCTGGGCATTGACGTCACTTCCCATATCAAGCAGCAACTTGACAGCTGTCACATGACCATTCATGGCAGCAAGCATTAGTGGCGAAATTCCCAGCTTACTACCAGTCCTTTTCAGAAAATAAATAAATTATTTGATATTTGTTTTTATTTGTTTGCTTTACTCGGCGTCGTTCCCAGAGGCATAAAAAATATCCCAGGTAACTAACACGATTTCTTGGCTTTAAAAGCGTGTTCTTTCCGATCAAAAACATTCTAAATCCTGAAAATGGTTAGTTTCCAAGAAATTGAATCCAAAAGTTTCAAAAAAAAGCATTTTAACGCGAAAAGAAAATTTTCTAATACCACAAAAAGATGTTTGAAGAATATCTCAAAAATTTCATTTCTGATACATCGACAGGTAGCTGACATAAATCCGCTTCGTACTAACCTCGAATTGATTTCCGCACCATGATGCAACAAAACTTTAATAATTCCAACATAACCCCCTGATGCCGCCAAACTCAACGGAGTGTAATCAGATACATTTCTATGTTCGAAATTCGCATTTCGTTCGAGTAATAATTCGACAACCTCTTGCCGCCCACTTGAGCAAGCCAACGAGACAGCCGTGTCTTTGGTCCGGTCTGACTGAGCCTCGATATCGCTGCCATTGTCTAGCAGTATTCTGCACGTGCTCGAGTGACCCGCAGTAGCCGCCAAGATCAATGGCGTGCAACCTAAGATGCAAAATATATTTGCAAAATAACATTATCAATACAATACAAGAAATACACTGCTTTGTGGAAATCCGTGAATAATACAATCGTTGTAACTGGCCTAAAATCCAGCAAAGGGGTGAACAATATTATCAATACAACACAAGAAATGCACTGCTTCGTGCAAATCAACGAATAATACAATCGTTGTAACTGGCCTAAAATCAAGCAAAGGGGTGAACAACTTTTCTCTTTTCATAAAATTTTAGAATGAATTACAAATGACGATACGGTGGATAGCACAATAATAAACCAGTCTGAGGAGTATGGCAATTTGCGACGAAATCTCTTGCATGCAACGGCTGCACACCAGCGCCTGCACGCGTGTAATTCTTAGAAAACCTGTGGCGAGGCGTGCACTTGTACTTGTCACAAAGACAAAATATTGTTATTGAGGGAAAGCACAATTGTTTTTTAGGTGTGCGATGCGACAAACCGACGATTTGACTTGTGCGTGCACATGTCATACTCTGCAGACAGAATAATAAACAGCTTCTTTATCACCATTAAAATAAAAAAATAAAACTACACCTTATAGAATGTCGAAACTCTAAACTAATTACTACAAAGAAAAGAAAATGTAGGATCTAAAACATGAAGAAAAAAGTAAAAGAAAAGGTACTTCAGAACAAGGGTCATTTCAAGACAGGAACCGTTCTGTTCTCACAACGTACAGCATATCAATCAATCAATCAATTTCTTTGTAGAATACAATTAAAAGCTCCAATGGGTATATACATATATATATATGAATGAAAAAATGAATGTGTTCTACAGGAACGAAGACAAGCATAGCTTAACCAGCCTGGACCGTAGAATTAAAATAAAAAATTAAAAAAATTATTATAAGCCTAAAGTTAATGATAAAGTAAATATATAACAGCAACAATTCAGAAAAATTACAGCAATGTTATTAGCAACAACAACAGGAAGATAATATTGAAGAAGCGTATAAAAATTTTTAAGCAAAATTATGGTCACATACAGCTTGAATAACTAAAGTAACAAAACGAAAAAAATTGCAAAACCAATACCTTTTTTGTCTCGATGTTCAATGTCGCTGCCTTTTGCAAGCAGAAGCTGAACCAGATCATCATGTCCTCCTGCGCAGGCAATCGTCAACGCAGTGTCGTGATTACTGTCTGTTTGTTGATTCAGAAAAACTGCGGGTGGAAGTGGGGGCGAAACTCGAGAATGGGGAACTCGAGAATGGGGCATTGGTGGGACCGGGGGTGGGCTACATTCGCCAATTGGTTCTGGAAAAAAAAAAGTTATGAAATTAGATTCAGCTATAAGTGGTCTAAATTTTCTTTGCTGTGTTTAATACGTTTTTTTTCACGTTCATTTTTTTTCACGTTCATTTTTCTTAAATTAATAATTAATAAGCAAATCCTGTTTGTTTCTAAATATTTTTAGGCAAATCAAAAATCTGTAAGTTTCATTTTGCAACTAGCTTATATAATTAACTTAAAGTTGATAAGAAACTTCAACACTATTGCTATCATCATTACCAATATTATTATTATCGTCATCATCATAATCATTACATCTTAAACTGAATCATATCACCGTCCCATGATCATCATCACATCTCCTCACTCACAAACCACCACTGCGCAGCCTTAACTTGATTTACATCTACCAATCACATCCCTTAACATTCAAATTTGTGTAAATTTTTCTATTTTATAATTTCGTTCATTTTGCCCTGAAGACGCCCTAATTCGTTCTTTTTTTTCGTTCTCTATAATTTCGTTCAATTTGCTCTGAATATTAGCCTGAAACATATCATTGGATTTATTGTCTTTTGCTTCGTTCCTGTTTTTTAATTTTACTATCTACTTCGTCGCAAGCATTTTCAGATCGAGCATGTAATAGTGGCCTTCTCTCAAAAGCACATAACTTAATATATATATATATTATAAAATATCTCTGAAATAAATAAAAAATTCCACTTCTGAATATGTTATATATATATATACGTTCAAAATTGTTTGACAATGCACCAAATGCCCCTTCCAGGGGGGGGGGAGGATAAAAGGTTGTTTAAAATATTTCATGATCTTTAATACTAACCTTCCCTTGTCATGTGTGCCAACGTATCGTGCAACGGCCTCGCAGGCTCAGCTACCAATATCCCGTCGTCTGGCACAACGTTCGTCTGAAACTGCGAAGGAGGAATAGCGATTTCGCCAAGGTTCACTAACTCCAAATTATGCGACGCAGCAAAGTTTTGCAAAGCACTCAAATGCTGCACACTGTCTGTTAGTCGGTGAATCATAGAAATTGCATCTTCGGTCTGAACCCCTGTGGAAGTCACAGGGCGACAAGACGTCGAAGGACTTTGCATCGTGCCAGGCGGAAGTTGAGCCAGACCAATCGGGATTTCAGATGACGAAAGCATGTTTGCAACGTTAGGATCGATCACTGGGAAATTCACAGTCGCTGCGATGCCGAGATTTTCCGCCACTGTTGCGGATGTCGAGACGATAGTATCAGCGTTGCTAAGTGAGTTTACTGATGCTGAAAACGAAAGGGCCTGAGCAAGTGATTGGAGATCAGCTGGGGTCAGATTTGTTAGAGGTAAAGGAGAAGAAGGTAGCGACACGGACATGTTAGGTACGATGAATTCAGAGCCGTTTGGTACGTTGACTTGACCGTTGTCCATTCCAATTAAATGCTGGCCAGCAAAGGAACCCGGGATGCTTCCAAATGGGTGATTCCCAATCGAACTTGGCTGAACTACAGAGGGAGGTGGGGTCATCATTGAACACGCGGAACCAAGATTACACGTGTGGCCGAAACAATCATGAACTTGGGGACATTCATGCCCGCAATCTTGGTATTGAAGTCGCTGTTGATGCTGGCATGGGTGCATGGGCAACGATGAAGTGCTCCCATTAGGGGACCCAACTGGGGTATTAAATCCAGATTGCAGAGGACTGTCAATCAAATTCAGATGCAACGGTGTTTCCATTAGCAACATGGCAACAGCGGTGTGACCTCCTTTAGATGCTTCAATCAGCATGCTAGAGTTGTCCTAGAAATAATATAAATAAATATGAAACATAAATAAAGATAAAATAGTAACATAACACTGTATTGAAATATAACAGTCAGTTACATGTTTATTTTTATGTTCAAAATTAACTGAAAGCCAGATTTGTTAAGGGAAATGTTAAGGGAAAATCTTGATAGACGCCACATGACAAAATCAAAATTTAAATGTACAAATAAAAAGAAAACAAGGAGTAAATAATGGAAAAATGGACGATTATATTATACCTGCCTCACAGCAGTCAAACTGCTATCAAATTTGCACGTAATAATAATAATGTGATGTATTGATTTATTTAAAGTTGACTGAAAGATAATAGCTTTA
The DNA here is from genome assembly GCA_036873815.1 of Phacellophora camtschatica. NCBI lineage: Eukaryota > Metazoa > Cnidaria > Scyphozoa > Semaeostomeae > Ulmaridae > Phacellophora > Phacellophora camtschatica. The sequence goes on from JAYJMH010007675.1 coordinate 5,017, forward strand.
GGACTAGCTAATTTACAACAGCATGACGTAAAATGTGTACTCCCCAAGGTAAAGTACACTTATCCTGATTAAGTCAATTTTAATGTAGTTATGTATTCCCAGTAAGTTATCCTGATTAAGTCTATTTTAATGTATTCCCAGTTAATAACACTGTGAGGTCGCTTTTTTAGGCGGGTATTATCAATTGTTTTTAACCCGATCCCCTCCTGTGTCTTCCTTTTGATCATTCATAACGAGAAATGGCAGTTACAAGGCGTAGCCTTCAAAGATTTTGAAAAAACGTTTCGTTGATCTTCAAAAAGCGCAAGTTATTACCTTCAGTTTCTGGCAAGAATCAGCCCCGTACGCAAGCAGCAATTGCACAACTTCTGCGTGTCCTCCAGCGCATGCCAACGACAGCACACTATGATCTTTAGTTGAAGTGACTCCATTTACATTTGCACCTGTGAAGAAAAATTAATCGAACAAATAAAGCCATGGGAAAATCAGTAAGGTATATATATACTGTAGAAAACATTTTTAAAAGATTGTTAATGCCTAACATAAGAATATATTATAGTAACAGAGTTAGAAAGCATTAGAAAACTGGATACAAAATTTTAAAATAATAAAGTTAATAAAGTGTTTTAAGTTTACCTTTTCTAATAAGAAACTCCACGGTGTCCTTATGCCCAGCTCTGGCTGCTTTCATTAATGGTGTTCTCCCACCTTCTGACTCGTGCTCCTAAATAAATCACACGCAAAACCTCATATCACACCACAAGGACTGGAGGATGTTTTTGCCTTTTCCCTTTTTTATAATTTTCACTTCTTTTAAAAACAGTTCAAGCAGACTGTAAAATTTGCTGTAAATAATCTAACGAACTGGGTTTCAAGAATAAAAAATATATTGTATATATATGTACAAATTTACCTATACAAATTAATTATTGCCTTATGTAACATTTCATTTAACACTTCACCCCGGGAAAGGTCATATGGCCTAGTGATAAGCAACATAAAACGTCGTGTTTTCAGGAGGTAAGTACAGACAGAACTTTTTTGTTAATTTAAATTTTAAACAAAGTTCATCGTTTGTATTAAAGTTGGTTTGTATCTGCTACCCCTTGGCAAAATGAAACCTAGATAGGATTTGCCTGTTAATTGAAAATAAACCCTAAAAGGCATAAAAGGGTTATGTGACTTACCAACTCTGCACCGTGGTCCAAAAGAACTTCAGAGACATTCGTGTGACCATTTTCACAAGCATAGGTCAAAGCAGTGTCACCAGTTGCCGTTGCAGCATCGACTTTCGCACCTGCATGAAATGTGTTTTGTAGAAAAAACATACATATATATATATACATATATACAGATTGTAAAAATCCAGTAAAACGTCCCAGAAACCATGGCAAGGAACTTTAGACCAGTCTGCCTGCACTTGTTAAGCATGTAATCCTTTTTAGATTTTCTTGGAGAAATAACTTCTGATCAAAATAAGGGCACAGGGGCTTTTTAAAAGCGTTTATTATCGATTCGAGGTACAGTAAACACCCGAATAAAAGAAACTCAATTTAAGAAACTTTAGCCTGAGGAATTTGGAAAAAATAACCATAAATAAGAAACTGACTTTCGCCTACAGCTGGAAAAACAGTTTCTTACGCAAAGGAGCATATAAAAATGGAGAATGTATTAAATAATGACTGCATCACGCATTGAGAATTTAATATATATATATATGATATTTCATATATATAATGATGATATTTCATTTCCAAACCAAACTTTATCTGTGTTTGACGAATTTACATTCATATACACATACTCTATCATTCCCACTAAATTTTTTGATATTTTTGAACTTTACAGAATATTTGCAACCAATTTAGTGATTTTTCAAATAAGAAACTCAAACGCTGGAAACTCATTTTTAACCTAATAGATAAGAAAATACTTAGCCTAAACTGAAAAATCAAGTTTCTTATATGCGGGTGTTTACTGAACATCGATGAATGTATATTGCATATTGTTAAACAAACATCCATTAACCTTTTTCCAGAAGAAATCGAACCAGATCGACATGACCTTCAGTTGCTGCTTCCATAAGAGGTGACGAAGCGCCAAGCTCAACATCAGCACCTTTACAACAAAATAATTAACAACTCATCACCAGTTCATGTTTTGAAGAAACAAACGTAAATATTCACACAACGGATAGTTCAACCACCTATCAATCATGTAATTATTGTACCCATAATCCTTTGTAAATATGTCAATCATAGTTGTCTATAAAATATGGAATCATTGTAAATTCGAGAGTTCAGTTGATTTTATAAAAGAGTGATTACAGAACCTAGACATTTCATAGATTTCAGATATTTCAACGTAAGTTTATCTCTTGGATTAAGTTGGTTTGAAAATGCTACCCCCTGCAAAATAAAATTTAGCTGAGATTTTCCTGTTAATTGGAAATAAATCTGGGTGTATTAGGGTTAATTTTAATGACGAATAAATCTATAAATAAATTCACTAAAAACAAACAAAACTAACCAGCTTCAAGTAAAAATGCGACGACTTCCATGAATCCTCCGCAACAAGCAAGAGTAAGCGCAGTTTCCTGTGTTTCTTCTGTCTGAGCATTGATGTTGCAGCCTATTCAAAATGAAGTGTCAATTTCCAAGCATACATGGAGTGTTTACATATTCATTTACTATATATAATATATATATAATAATTATATAGATATGTGTATATATGTAAATGAACAAATATGTACACATGAATTAAACAGTAAAAGACTTGATAGACCCACAATGTCGGGAAAGTATTGCCCAGGGTCATATGTCTCACTAAAAATGCGTTTCAACATTGACATTGCGGGGGGGAGGGGGTGCAATTTAATGTCAACTCTATCCAACAAAAATTACTTTCAGAGCATGTTGCAACAGTTTTGGCAAGGATTGCATATCAATCATAATGTATCTACCGGGTAGACACGTAAGTAAGCCAAAAAGAAGTAGACACGTTTGACAAGCTACCATAAGTTGCATAGTGTTTCGATTGTGATAATTAAATATCATGATATTTGGCTATATATATATATATATATATATATAAATAGTTAAAAGACCGCAATACTGTATAAATATATATATTATGCCATGCGCTGTACATGTCAAATTCAAAACTTTTTTTATCAAATTGATTGATACATTGATTCATTTACCCTTTGTCAGTTATGAAGACCTCAATTTCTACTGTTCCAATATAAATTTCACTACTTGTAACCAGCAAAAATTGAACTAAAAAACTGTACAACTTACTGTGCTCTAACAAAAGTGCAACCATTGGCAAATAACCTTCTCTGGCAGCTTCCATTAACGGAGTATAACTAAGTAAATAAAAAGAATTACTGGTATTATTTCAGGATTTTCAAATACGAAAATAATAATTTAATATTCACAAAGTGATATTTGTGAATATTGATACTATAGAGTTGATACTTTTGATACTGAAAGCAAATAAGTGAGAACTTTTGCAGCATGAGTATACAGAGTAATTTCATCCTTGAAAAGGCAACATACCGTATTGCAAATTATATAAAAACAAAGAAACACAAAAGCTGTGATCCCTCTAGATATATGACAAATAGCATTTCGTTCTTGAAACGTTATTTTGAAATGTGTATTTTGAGAACAAATAATATTCGTCATACATCTGAAGATGGTGTGTGTCATCATCCCCACGATAATCTAGCACCAACTGCCAAGTTATGCATATATATATATATATATATTTAAAATATTTTTAAATCATCAAAGAATTAAAGAAAATACCCTTCATCGTTGACTTCTTCAAGATTAGCACCATGCAAGATTAGTAGATGTGCCAGATCAACATGGCTGCCGCATGCAGCAAGCGTTAATGGTGACTCAAAACTATCAGCTGGCATATTAACCTGCAAGGTAAAATAGAGCAGTAAATATCTATATGTTCATATATGCTGGATGGACCAAAAAAATGTCCCGCCATTCTAAGGGATACAGTAGAAGATGTGTTTTAAAACTACAAATGTTAAATAGAAATGCATTTAAAAGGCTAACTCAGAGTTTGAGATATCACACCAGTGTCTAGGGCAACATTAAGGTATATTTGAATGGTAGGACATTGTTTTGGTCCACCAAATATATACAAATACATATGTTCTAGTGTGTGTTTCTAACAACGAGTGCAATGTAAACAAATATACATATGTTCCAGCATTTGTTTCATGAATGAGTCTAACTAACAAAAACAAATCACTCTTAACCTATTTACCCCAGGAAAGGTCACTAGGGACAATACTAAACAACAGAAAAAACGTCATTCTTTCAAGGGTAACTATAGCCAGGATTTAAATATCTGAAACGCCTGTTCTTATTAATTGGTATTCAATCTTGAAAATGGGGTCAGGTAACGTAGATAAAACGTAGATAAATATGCATTTTACAACGATGTAGAAAAACCATGCGAATATACATCCGTGTAGAAAGGCCTTGGTTCCAGTTATTACCTGAGCACCGTGTTCCAATAGCAGTTTCGCAACTTCAACATGTCCATCCTAATAATAAGAAAAAAAAACAAAATCATTACTTTTAGTTTACTTTTACAAAACCTTCCAAAACGATTTCAAATTTAGATTTTAAAATTAACAAAATGCAAGCCTCTTTAATGAATATATATATATAAATAGTATGTATACAGTCTCCAGAGCAAAATCAAATTTAAACGCTTTTAGAAGGCCTAGTAGAAATAACAAACAAGAAAGTTATGCACAGATGAAACTAAATATACCATTGACGCTTCCATCAATGCAGTGTGCATTTCGTCAGTCTTGTGCTCTTGATCTGCCCCCTTCTCAAGCAGAAAATGTACCATGTCTACGTGGCCTAAGTAATATAAATACACATGATAAATACACATAAGAACAGTGACAAAAATGTTTGGTAAGTAATTTAAACTAAAACTATATTTTTGTAAAGAATTTGAAATTTGAAAATTTGAAACAAGAAAAAAAAGCAATTTTGAATTAATTTAAAAGAATTTCACATAAATTATATTTATTTATACCTTTGTAAGCTGCCAATGTCAATGCACTTTCCTTAAATTCACTTGAGTGAGTATTGATGCCAGCTCCTTTATCAAGCAAAAGCTTGGCAACTCCTTTGTGGCCTCCACTTGCAGCTTCCATGAGAGGAGTGTGTCCATTCTCGTTCTGGTGTTCCAAATCTGCAGCGTGATCAAGCAGCACACATACAACATCTTCATATCCTCCACAAGATGCGTAATGCAATGCGGTATTGCCTGATGAAGATTGAGCATTGACATTGGCATGGTTGTGCAGCAGTAGACGAACAATGTCAACAAAACCTCCACTGGCAGCTTCCATCAATGGTGTGCAATCTCCCTTACTTCCACGGTCTTCTACGTTGGCATTCATTGCTAATAATACCTGCACCAACTCATAATAGCCTGTAAAGAAATAACAATTTAATGTTCATAAGTAGTAGTGTTTTAAAGATAATACAAACAGCCAAACGCAAAACTGTTTAAAACACACATATATATACATATATATGTGTATACATATATATACATATATATGTGTATACATATATATACATATATATACATATATATGTGTATACATATATATACAAGAAACACGATTGCTAAATGTTTAGCTACACAAATTGCCAAGAAACACTTGCTAAATGTTTAGCTACACAAAAGACAAGAAAGGCAATTGTTAAATGCTTAGCTACACAAATAGCCAAGAAATACAATTGTTAAATGTTTAGCTATTACATTTCTTGGTTATTTGCAGTTATATTTAAATTTTCGGAAATAAAAGTCGTTCCGTTGTGTTGCAGGATGAGCCTCGCTTTCCCCATTGATGAAATTCCCATAAGTACAAAAACCGTTTAAACCTCAATGTATCTTGTAACACTTCATAAAGTTGCGTTAAGTGTTACTACAAGTGTAATGTTACGAGTGTTACACTTTTTCAGAAACTGACAGTTGTAGGTTGTGTTTGAAATTAAAATATAGAAAAAAACACCGTCTTCTGCTATACTGCATTTGGATGTTGATTTCCAGAGGCAATTTCTATAATTTTGCAGACCTGTAAATAAGTAATGGTGCTCAAAAATGAAGTCAGTAATCCAAACATCCCAAGAATAGAAATAAGTCAAACCATGTCTAAAATAGCAAAAAACCCCAGCTCCACTCTGCTGCTCTAAATGTGATTGAAATTCGTAGTGAATAACAAAGTCAATAAGCAACGTAGCAAAGATTCTCTATAATATCTTCATTTGTACCTAACTTATCAAACAAATTACATTAAAAAGAACCCGCCCTTTGAAAATGAATCATACCTGCCGAGCATGCTAAAGAAAGCAAACTTTCTCCCTCGTCTGTTGGTTCATGAACACTTCTTCCTTCATCCAACAATTTTCTTACAGCAGCTATGTCACCTTCAATACACGCTTCCACCAAACTACGAGTTCCTGTCACAGAATTGTATCAAAATAATATAATCTATAAACACTGCTGATCACAAATGGTTTACACTGGATGACTGGGAAAATATTCCCACATTCGCAAAACTGTTGTGAAGGATCTTCGGTATTGATAATTCTGTTATTGCATCAATTTGATAAAAAACGCTTCAATTTATAGATTGATACTTTCTTTGCAAAAATCTACAAAATAATCACTGAGTTGCACTCAATGAAAACAAAAATTAGATGGCTGGCAACCTGCTGAATATAATTTTATTTCCTCAAGAAATCAAGCAAACACCCTTACAAAACATCATGTCAGCAAGACGACTTTCAATTTAAAAAACCCATAAACAATGGTGTGGTGATCAAATGCTTGCAAACAAAGCAACGAAAAGTATATTTGAAAAACTTGAAAAATCACATACATTTGCTTTAAATCTAAAGAAACATATTATTAATAACTATAAATATTTTCTATATATATATATATATACCTTTGGATTACTTGTCAGAATAAATTAATATTTCATATTAACGTTATATTTTGTGATCTGATTTTAAATGTATCAATTATTAATGTTGTTTGGATATTATCGTTAGTATATTAGAATTTTTATGTATCTCATATCACTTGTTGTGTTACGTGGCCCAAGATAAATAAGCAATGCCTTACTTGGATCACATAGATTACAGTATTATTCTGTATTAAGTATTGTATTTCTATAAATAAGATTTCATTTATTCATATGGCTATGAAAAAGCCTTTAACATTCACTATAGCTCAGAGATTAAATCATCATATATTTTTGAAAACAATGTCTCTCCATTGTCAAGTAAAAACAGAATTTTCAAAACTATTACCCAACATACCTCAAGCCCCAAATTCCGTTTCTAACTGCCGTTGTTAAAAAAAAGAATCTTATATCTATTAGAAAGTTATTTTGCCATTATACAAATTAAAACTTTTTGTGTTCTTTAGTTTTATTTTTTGGATTCCAAGCCTGGGAAGTCACTCACGAGTTTAAGTTTTGATTTAAGAGCCAAACACATGCAAACATAATTGAAATGCTGATGTGCTGCTGGTACCCAGTAAGCTATAAATACAGCCTGGTCAACAAGGGATGATTTTGTAACAATAGTGAAATTGAAAAGCCAATTTGAAAGCAATTAACCATTCAAGACAAAGCAAATTCTCTCAAGCAGGAAATTAAAACGAGCAAACTAAGCCATGCTTTGATTTTCTGCTGGAGAAAAATTGCTTGTATTTTATGGCTAATCGCTTTGAAATTGGTGTGTCAATTTTCCTATTGTTACAAAATCTGCCCTTGTTCTTGAGAACCCAACATATGCAAACATAATACAAAAGTCCTGGTGCCAGTACCCAGATAGCCAGAAATGCTGCCTGGCCTGCACTTACCTTGATCATGAATATGATTTGGAGTTGAAACTCCAGCTTGTGACCGCATTCGAGTGAGTGCAGCTGCAGCTTCATCTAATGCACTGCTGACTGACGAAGTTAATCTTCTTAGAACTTCTGGATCTGTGAAAGCTTTTCCATCTGCAGCTACTCCTAAATTGGCACCAATGTATAATGATAAATAAATTTACCTTCTCAAAAATAAGTTTTACCAAAACATTTTTGCAAGACCTGAAAAAATTTCCTTCTTGGGAGCAAAATATTTTAACGAGCATCAAAATCATGCCTGCTTTTTTGGCACTACTTTTCTTCTTCAATTTCCTTTCTTATTATTTTCTTCCTTTCTGTGAAATTTATTGAGTAATAAGGCTGCCCTCCTGGTAGCAATGCTATATGTGCTGCAGCACTTTTTCCAGGATCTGCCCTGTAGTTCCTCTCCAGTATTGATGATAAAAAATTAAAAGCTGTGGACCAGAAGAGTAGCTTCTCTGCAAATTAATGAGATGGCAGTAAAAATATCATTTTCTTGCATTCTTCACACTAAAATTGAATAAAACAACAAACCTGCAACTTCCAAAAGAGCTTCCAGTCTGGCTTGTGTTTCTGGAGCAACAAGTGTCAAGCTTGACAAGTCTCTATTCAATCCTTCTTCTTCGGATAACAGCATGCGACAAGTTGAGGCAAGGTCTTGCTTGTGACCAGATATCAGGTAGTCAATCTTATAAAACAAGATAATCAAATCTTATCATATGAATGATACAAAAAGATTTAATTTAGGCTTTTTTTAATGTACAGTACAGGCCATTCCTAACTTAACATAATTTCCTTGCCAAAGAATTCTTGCCAAAATTTCAACAGTCTTTAGAACTTTCAATTTTTTATCAAAGACCTCTATTCCATGAGGAATTTTTGGGGACAATGAAATAATTCATTCATATTCTAAATATTATTCTTCCATGCACCACAAGAATTCTTACAGCCTTTCAAAGTACTGATAAGAATCTGTAAGAATTCTTGCTATGTTAAGTTACAAATGGCCTGTACTGTAAATTATGCTGTATTTAAGTTCCAAAGCAAAATTCTACATTGTTAAACTATCCTTTCAATTTAGAACTAGCATGTTGCAAGAAAAAAGTACGATTATGGAAAAACAGTTCATACAATTATAATAATAGACAATCCCACTTGAGATGACAGAAGAGGTATTATGACAAAGATGCAATGTGTTCTATTATTGAAACAGCAGCTACAGCTTATTCTATTGGTATTTGATAATTGCCTCTTGATCATAATACCCCCTTCTGCCATCTTTAGCAGAATTGTCTGCTGTCAATACCTTCACAAGAAGTCCCCAAATATTTAGATACATATTAATACATATATATGTATATAAATATTTTCACTTTTAGTTGTGAAAATATAATTTAATTTTTCTGATTCAACAAAACAGAATCAAATCAGAATTTTAGATTCAACAAAACAAAATTTGCAAAGCTGGACAAGTATCACCAACATAAGTCATAACTATAAAGGTAAAAATCACATACAAATAATAAACTACACGAGTGTTTGTGATGTTTTTTTCTACTTGAATATTTGCACTGGACAATTTGCATGTACTTCAACTTGTCTTTTTTGTTGGAAAACTTGCTCGCATTTTCAAGACACCCTCATCTTTTCAATGGTTTAGTCAATTAAAATATTGGCTACTGCATTCAGTCATAACATGTTTTCCAACCTGGATATTCTTCAAAGATTTTTACGCAAAGTATAAAAGGATGTTCAATACCTTTTCTGTTTAAAATGGGTATATTCCTGGTAATATCAGCTGTGTAATGGCAAGGATCTGTGCACACCTAAAAAGCTCAAGGCATGCAATTTATTGCATGCTCAAACATCATTTTCACAGATCAATTTTTCTTAGTAATCAATATTATTCTGGTGAATAATTGAATAAAATTAAACTGTCTCTGTCAGTCCCACTGTTTGCTGCAGCATTGCCACAGCAATCAAATGGGTACTTTCCATCTTAGAATAACACAATGGTACTCTATCCAAACCACTTCCTGTTCTTTCCTGTCCCGTTGAAAATGAAGGCTTAAATACGTCAATTTTGTTTGGTGGAAGGTATGTGCAAAGCACAAAGGGGGTATCGAGAACAATCCATCTTTGAAAAGAGGTGTCAAATATGCAGCCCTGCTCTTACGAATGGAACAAACTCTGTGTAAAAGCATCAAGTAAGTTATTTTTATTTTTCACCAAAATTATCTACAAAATTTTTCCTTAATGCACAAGAAAATCTTCACTTAAGAGTAACAATCATTTTTCAAAGAAACATAGCTTCAATTTGTAGAAGAGTTTCTTAAATTTTTAGAGGTTTCTTAGAAGTTTTTTATATATATAGAAAATGAATAGCACTTGAATAACCTTATTTGGCCAGAACATTAAGAGAAGAAATATCAAAACATGCAACAGAACTATATTTTTCCAAAAGCAAGAGAAGAAAACTTAAAATGATGATTGAAAGTGAGTGACAAATTAACCCATAAATAGCTTAATTAATTCAAAGGACATTTATATTTAATTGTGAATTATTGCATGTCATCTTTTCCTGATGTATCTAGTTACTTCTCACTACTTAAACAAAAAAGACAATTGGTAAAAGAAGTTATTTGTGCAAACTAGACATTCAAATTGACAAAAAAGCATTATTTGCAAATGCAGCACTCGCAGGTACAAAATGTCACTACAAACAGTTTCAGTTATATTTTCATTACCCATAGTTCTTTAATTTGCTGGCACATTTTTCTCACTCATTTGCCTGAAGGGCACAAAATACCGTAAATCCTTGAATTAGCCTTCTGGGGACTAATTTTGTTTTGCCTTTGTAGGCGGGGGCTAATTCGAGGGGGCTTTAAAACAACATGCTTCAATGCAATTAAAATTTGGGGGTGAGGCTTATTCTAGGGTAGGGGCTTATTAAAAATAATCAGCTCTGGGTGGGGGCTTATTCGAAGGGGATGCTATTCAAATAAGGGGTCCTATTTAAAGGAGTAACAGTGTATTTAAAGGAGTAACAGTGTATTTAAAGGAGGTCTGAATGCCATGCTTTTCAGATTGGCACTTAATTAAACCCTGACAAATTGTTTGTACAAAATGAGTGCATTAATTTTTATTTGAAACGTAAAAAATGTTGGCAATGCCATTTATAAATGCAAAGTAGTTGCATGTGCCAGCTAACCATACATTAGCATTCCGCATCCTGTTTGCATCATTTATTTGTGTTCCTGGGGCAGAAATAACTTTCTGAGAGCATTAAACATTAAATAAAATTTACTTAGAAGAATTCCAATCTGTTATCGTGTTGTGATAGTCGTTGAAAATAGAAAGCGCATACGTGAATAATCAAAACTGTGACGAAATTTAGAATATTCTAACAAATACGCGTTTTTGATGGTGGTTTTCTTAAATGTCATACGGCCTAAATGACGATAAATGAAAATAAATATCCCGCATTAAACACGAGCTTGGTTTATGTTCATTCATGAGAAGATTTTAGCATACCACACACGCACAGTTATTTTGCAGTTCCATAAACGAGTGAGTGACAAAAATTTAACTCCTGACAACCGGGAAATCATCAAAACCAAAAAATGAGAATGCCAGACAAATTACGGCAAGGAACCCGCGGTCCATGACATATAGTAAAGACAACCCTGCCACAGCCAAGTTCTTCTGATCAAGCAAAATGTCTTCAAACGTTTGCAACATGATTGCGGTGTCCAAACTCAAACATTTCACAATAAAAATACAAAACGTTCATCTTACCCCTGCATTTTCACCTTCATCTTCACTCAAATCATCGCTCTCCTCGGATGAACTTGAAATGCTTGGGCTGTTGGTAGGAATCTGCGCCATGTTCCTGAGTTGCGAACTGAGGCGACTCAAGGCCAGTTTACTCTTGAGATTTTCATCATGTTCCAAATCTTCCATATCCATAATAAGAGCCTTTCCCGTTCTGATGAACCTTCCTAAATAAGATCATGAATATTCTTTGTCTATAGATATCTCTTCTTTGTTAAAATAACGCTATAATTGAAGCCAGTTTCAATTCTTCCATCTTTTCTTCACACCACTCCTGGCTTCTCAGAAGATAAATGTAAAAAGCTATAATACGATGAACCTCGCTTGCGCGCGGGTAAAACGCGGGTTTTCTTGTTTCTGCAGACAGACGCATTTCATTCATTGTTATTGTCATTGTATCATTTTTGTAATCAAACTGCAGAAAGCCAAACAAAAGCCAAGCCGAGCTTTGAAAAAAAGACGAAAGAACAAAGAAAAACCATTGCGATTCTCAAAAGTCATTTCAAACTGAAAAATATCTTGTAAAAACTTATGATATGACTGAAAGTCAAAATCACAATGTTTCAAATTTTGCAGTGCACCTTTTCAGGTTCCAAACGCAAATGTTTTTGGGGGCCACGCCTGTCTAAACTGACAGCAAACGATCCTCTTCTCAGGGACCACTCCCTGCTTCTGACATAATTGAAACAAGGAATCTCTGATTTTGCGAAGGAAGGCCACGCCAAAAGAGCCAAAGTCATGAGCCAAAAACAGCATTTCATTCCTCAATGATGGGGGGCCTTCTGGTAGGTATACCAATTGCCCCAGCACTCAGTATGTTAATATGCCAATTGCCACAGTATGTTAATATCTCAGTTCCAATTGCCTCAGCAACACTCAGTATGCTGACATTTTGATCATTACCATTTATTAATACACTTTTTTCAGAATGATATTTTCTCAGAACGCAATATACTCATGGCGCGAAAAGTTATCCGTGTATAAATTCAGCATAAATTTGACAAAGCCAATTCATAAATTAATTCCTCGTGTGAATTTGATGCTTATGTTCATTGTAAAAGCTTTAGTTTTTTACAGAAAAAAAAAACATCTTTTTAACTATGTGTAACAATATTAAATATACATCGTACAAACAAATAAATTAAACCTATTTACAAAAAAAGCTCCTAACTGAAATTAAACAAAAAGAATTCATCTTTAATAGACTATCTAAGCTTGTGCACAAATACAAATTTACCACCCCTTCTTCTCTAAAAACACTCCCAAACTGCTAAAAAAGATGTCATAAAATTGAATTTCTGCTTCCATAATGTTTAGTCTAAAATTGTCCATGGAATTTTCTTGTAGCTTCCTGTTAAAATTTCCAAAGAAACTTATCTTCTTAACCATGTCATTATCACTCTATATTATCATGTCTCTGTACAATTAAACAATCCTCTTTACACGACAGTGCGTGAGAAACTCTCCACATGCACAGTGACTTGGTAGATCTCTGATTGCAAGACTATAACACAACCTTTGAGCATCTCTGAACGTGAACTCCTCTTTGTTTAGATTTCAACCCTGTTCTTCTAAGTCTATTGTGTTCAGCCAAGAGCTTGCTGCATTATCTCTCGCTTGCTTAAAGAAGCCACAACCTCAGTAGACAGTCCTGCTTTAGGTTCAGCGACATTTATTTCTTCAATGATCTTTTTAGTGTTTAGATTTTAAGTGTGTGTAACTCAACTATGCAAATTGCAATTAGGCTTTGATGGATAATGAAATTCAAAAAAATTCAAAAATTCAACTATTACTGAGGAGATTTTGCCAAACAAGCCATTGAAGTTGAAGCCTGTCCTATGAAAGTCTAACAAAAGCAATAACATCGAAACCTAAGTTTCTGCGAAGTAGCTTTGCAAATGTGTAGCTATTCTTTGCAAATGTGTAGCTATTCGTTGCAAACGTGTAGCTATTCTTTGCAAACGTGTAGCGTGCACGTGTAACGTGTAGCTATTCGTTGCAAAACGTGTGGCCTTTAACACACGTGTGGCCTTTTTGGGAACGTGTAGATTCCTCTCGCACATCTTCGCCATCGATCACCCGTTACCGCTTTCGTATGAAAGATAAAATAAAATATAGGAAGAGAAATTCCAGATAAATAGACACAAAACATCTTTCTGACTCCAAACAATTCTTACCTTAAAGGTTTTTGTTCAGATTCTGCGAATTATTTTGAGAAATGAGAGGTAAAAGGCGAAGGAGCTCTAAACTTTTACGTTTTGAAAATATTCATAAAAAGAGCTCAAACGGAGTTTTCCAGCATAAAACACGCACAATATTGATGCACTTTCTTCTAAAACAAACTAGATATCAACTTGATACTACGCTTATCTAAATATGAATTTTAACTAAAGCAAATAACTATACAACGCGTATAACTATACAAAATTTTATATGCAAAGAGTATGTATAGTTGGTAGACGTAGGAAGCAACTGAGAAGTACGAGGGCCAAGAAAAATGGGCAAATGGTAACGCCATTTCTGTAAACATTTTAAAAAATTAGGGCACATTTGACAAGAAAATGGAGGGAACATTACCCTTTGGTTCCTACGTCTTTGTACCCACGAATAAGAAACCCACATTTTACCTCCATTCTATTATATTATAACAATACACCGGTTGCGATTTCAGTTGTACTTCTAGAAAAAAAGTGTCTGAGTTTCTCATTGTAGTGTTTCTTATTCGTGGGTACCCGTTGTAATCAATGTAAATGTACTTGTGGCGTCGTAACATAAGTGTTTATAAACAATTAAATATGGTCAATAATGCTGAAAGCGTAGGCAAATTTCGAATCTCATTCATCAAATCGTTTGTTTACGTTTCAAAACAGCCAATCAATTCACAGTATTTATGATCATGTGATGAATATTCTGTCATGTGATTGGCTAATCTCAAAGTGTAAACAAATGCATGGCTGTACAGAGCTTTTTGGAAATAGAACCTGATCTCGAGGCTATTTCTGTATTTCCATTGGGAATGTTGATTCTTGTCCTTTTCTCTCCCAAGGAAGCCAAAACACATTGAAATTGAAACTTTTTTTCAACTGATGGGAATTTCATCAATCTCGAAAAAGAGACCAGTGCTGTAACACTTTCATTTCCGCCAAGGTCTGTTAAATGAAAAATTCCCATTCATTATTTTTTGCGTGCACTGTCAACCGCATGAAATTTGTATACTGCGAAGGAGGATAACCCTGTGACTAGGAGAGCATTCAAGTACTAATCTAGTATAGGCTCCAAAGCAAACACACCAGGAAAGCAAACACACCAATTGAACCAATTAATTTGCTTCAATGAGAGCTCTCAAACAGAGCTTGCTCAAAATAGTATCCTCTTGCGGGTAAAATATTTGGATCATAAATCACCAATGCATTATTCATTAAATTAAAACTAAAATACAAATAATGGTGAAAATGCGGAAAATGAAGACTACCTCTAAAAACCGTACCAACCAAATTGGCGCCAAGCAATCGAAACGCAAACAATTTTACCAAATGCTCATTTTCCCAGAAGATACAAAATATATCAAAATGTATAGTTCATTTTATCTGACGAAAGGTCAGTTAGCCCTTTCACCCCTGGAAGGGCCATAAGGCTCATTGGTAAACAACATTAAATTAAATATTTACAGGAGGTAAGTGCAGAAAAATTTAATTTATTTTTTTGATTAACTTGGTTTGTATGTGTTATGCCTGTTAAATGAAAATAATTCCAGGCACGAAAGGGTTAATCAACAGGGATTACTTTAAAAAGAACCCCCCCCCCCAGAGCAATTTACCTTTCCAACTTTCCAGGAGTTTTTATTTGGCAAATACAAAATAAAAACGTCTGGAATCAGCATTATACTGACTCACAGGAAATTTAAAAATATGAAACACCACGTCCAAATGAGATTCAAACATCAAAAAGTAATGTTCAGTGAAAGTCGCATAATTTAACATAATCTGACATAAATTAACTTAATTCTGCCAAAATCTGGAAGCAGGTACCAGAGGTATATCCTTTCTAAAAATGTAACAGGGGAGGAGATTGTCAGTTCATACGATTTCTCCCATTTGAAAATAAAATACATCAACAATGACAATTAAATATAATGCAATGTGCACAAAACTCCGCCTGCGAAATTCTAATGCTCCTTCTGTTGCAAAGCAGTACAGCTTATTTATCCAGCACACTATTAAAAAGTATACTTCATACATCAACTCGGGCTTCTTGGAAAAATAGTTGCTCACTGTTCCTTCTTTTAGCGATTCCAAGCGTTTGTCGACCACATAGATTGTAATTTATGCAACAATTTCTAAAACAAAATAGCATCTTCTGTTAGGTGAAATAATAAATTGTGATAATTAATCATAAAAATACAACATGTAATGAGCTTTCAGAAAAATTCGCGCTGTTGCTGGGCTCTCCGGGTCTGTTTCGTGCCTGTTCGCGGCTTTTTATTTCGTACTCAAAATATCGAGAGAATGCCACATCGAGGGAATACTATGTACTTTCATAGCATTCCCTAGATGTGGCATTCCCTTGATATATTGAGTACAAAATAAAATTTGTGATTTGGCACGAAATAGACTTGGGGTAAGTTTACATTATTGCAGGATGCTCGTTCGATCCACCGAAGCTTCCGACGAAGTAGAGATAAAATTTAAAACAACAAGATTTTAGGTTGCTTTAATAAAAGATTTATCAGTGCAGTAATAATAACCTATCAAAGAATGTATACTGTTTGAATATATGGCCAGTTCGTATGGCTATTTTTGCAAGATTACTTTAAAAAATCCAATTCATACAATCAATGTTGAACAAAATAGAAAATACAATGTAGATCTCAATATGAATTGATCCTAAATAACCAGCGCAGTGGGCCTTGAGAAATTTTGCATTTCATTCACTTTGTTTACATCTTTAAAAGAGTCAATCAATTTGCAGTACTTATAGTCATGTGATAAGATTCTGTAATATGATAGGATGATTTCAAAATGTAAACAAACCACGAGGCTGTAAGATGATTTTACAATTGACAATGTAATCAAATTAATTAAATAATGATTTTCAAATAACGATCTTACACAGGACCCGATTAAACTTAAAGGAGGCCTGCAACCTAACACGCAAGGGGGCCCCTTTACTTCAGACAAATGTTAATTGGCTATATTCAACTGCACCTGGACATGCTCATTAGTTAAAGTCCTGTTCTCCAAACTCGATTCTTGTTCGGTAGCCTTCTGTTAAGGTCAGGTTACCTGCTTTATTAATGCTCCCCTCGTCTTCTCTCTTGCCTTAGTGACATTGGTGTCTAAGCACTACACCTTCCTTTGAACCTTTAATGTTTTGAAGATAATTCTCCGCTGCTTGCGTATTGGCATAAACAAATTGCTGATAGGAGCATATTGATTCAACGTCCTCCTCTTCCTCATGCAGTACATGAAATCTGTTGCGTCTTGTTGTGTGGGGACATCCAGGCCCTCAGCGTAGATCTCTTTTTATGAAACAGCGTGTTGGTTGCCAACATCTGGTAGTCCTCCATTATCTCCAACATGCATTTTCCATTGTCATCTTGTTATGAGAAACAGAGCATCTATTGGTCCAAGGCGAGCATTAATATCGCAAATGAGGGTCAGGAAGTTGTGCTGTGGGACCTCTTTAATCGCCAGTTCAAGCTGGTTGTAAAATAGTGATTTATCAGTGACATCAGCGTACCTGCATGGTTCATATGTAACAATCAAGAATGACCTTGTGTGAAAAGTGGCCTTGAGCAGTCTGTCTGTATATGTGACCCATACCAACCAGAAGCTCCATTTCCACTCTGTCAATGATAATTCCAACTCCTCCAGTAACTGACTGAGAAGAGTTTCTCTATGCTGAGGCTGTGAAGAAGTCATAACGATCATAATGATTGATTTCAATAAGGTAACGATTAATATTATCCTTCTTGTTCTTCGTGTGTACCTGTCTGTGCTCCAGTAGCCCTCGTGTCTCCACTCCCTGCTTTGTCAGGTTGAACGCCAGCTCCTTAAGTCTTAAAAATCGACTCCATACCCTCATTGCTACTTGTTGGAACAGAGAGTGTCTGAGTAATATTCAATGTTGCTAACTTGGAGGGCTGCTTACATCTTAGTATTGGTGCAAGCTTTAAGCCCTTTAGCTGCAACTTGTGGACACGAACTGGCTCCTGTGGTGTTATTGCTCCTCGTGACTCCCACTCCAGGAAGTATAGGATTTGTGTTTGGGTTGTGATTCATATTAATCTGTTTATGGCTGTCATACAAATGAGGGGTCGCCAGTTCTCTCGCTCGAACTTGAAGTTGGAATAGCAAGCTGCACTCCTCCTTTAGTTGTAACCAGCACCTTCCTTAAATGAGCCTTAAGATAACAAACAGTCTAAAAATAATTTGGAAGGATAGTGCATTTATAGCGAAATTAGGACAAATCTGTACATACTTCTCATTGATGGCATGGCGTCTGTCAGCTTTGCATAATGTTTTTTGCTCGGCCTTCCATGTTCCGGGCTTTTTCCTTCGATGACAATTGCCACTATCTGTAAATTATTGGTAAACACAAATTAATGATAAACAGAAATATAATACGGACCTGGCTTAACGCAATAAGTCCCAAAATCTACAAATGTCATAAAATTCGAGGTAAAAAAAAAGGATAAAAATAGAAGAGCCCTTGTTGGAAACTTTTGTCAAATAAAATCTCAAATCTCAAACATTTTTGCTTGAGAGTAAAATATGATCAATAAATATGAACAAGAAAGAATTTCGTAAAACAAAAGATAGCAGGTTAAAAGTGACACTCAATCAAATAAAAATAAGCCGAAAAAGCATCATGATTCAGCTTAGCTGTGTTGAAAGTGTAAATATATTCTTTATAGTGACAAATTGAATTGTCATACTTCATACTGAATCCTTTGTTTTACATATAATTCTCTCTTGTTTAATATGATTATCCGATCTACATTTGAACTTGAAAATGTAACATTAAAGTCTGAAACTTTCTGAAGCATTTTTCATGTTACAACTATATATGTTATATCTATACATTTTTGACATTTTATAATGCTTCTTTTAACTTCATTTTAATGGCAGAAGCTAGTTAAGCTTATCCTTTATTTGAGCCTAGACTTGTTTCAAGTCTAATTCGTTTCGTAAATCAGAAAAAAATATGGAAAATACCCTGCGGAAGAGAGACCTCAAGAAAATAAGAACGAAAGTATTTTCCCGAGGTCGCTACTCCGCATGGTATTTTCCTCCGCAGTAACAATTTTTTTACTGATTTACGAGCAAGTCTATTTCAGCCCATAGGCAGATACCCATAGTAGGTGCAGTTGGAAATGGGAGCTGTCGTGGTTGAAAATCAATAAATAAAAAAGAAAAAATAGGTTCTTGAAAGGGGGTCCGAAATTTACCATTTTATCAAAATCAGGGTATGGGGGTGGGGAACTATACGTAAGTAATATATTGTGGCACGAATATAGGTCTACAATTGCTAAGCTCAGAATATCCGCACACTTCTTACCCATTAAAATAGGCAGGTTTCAGAAGAAACCAAGGTCAGAATGTGAATGTCCCGTGTGTAGAAATAAGCTTGATTGATGATGAGGTTCATTTCATACTATGGTGCCCAAAACCCAGACTTATAGACGCTAGGAATATTTGAAACACTGAAGAATAACTTTGGTAGTGAACAGGATAGGTTTGGCAAAGCAACACTACTTAAAATGATTGGTAACGTGGCTATAACAACAAATAATATCACTGTTACGTTTTACATGAGGTATTGCGAGTATGCAAAGACTTTTTGGTTACAATTCCTGTTCTAACATCGCAGTCTTAGCCTTACATCTCCTCTCACTGGTCATACATCTGAGAGATTTTTAGTTATATTTTGGTTACTTATATTTGTATCATATAGTTGTTAGTCGTATCCTATATAGTGCAATGTAACTCAAGTGTTTGTAGTTATTGTGATAATAAGAATTATTATTATTGTTAAAATCAATGGATATAAAAACTTTTAATTATAAATATTAACGATAATAATGAGCGACGTTTCGATGTCATCTTAACATCATTTTCAAGCTAAATGA
>JAYJMH010007686.1:0-24946 GCA_036873815.1 Phacellophora camtschatica
GCAAGATTTCCTTTGCTTCGTGCTTTGTGTGTGTGTTTCTATGGTTTTTTATTGTTTTGATCAATTCAATTGAACGTTGTCTTGATTCAATGAAGAAGGATTTTGATTGGTTGATTTTATCCGGGAGTTTTTGGCCAGAAACTTTGGATTTCAAAGAAGATTGTTTAGCTTTTAATTCAATTATGAGACATTTTTAATTGACTCTGACCAAGCAAGGCCTATCTGGCGCACTATAAATGATTTCCAAACTCCAATTAACATAGGAAGTAATTTCTAACAATTTAAGTGCAAATTTTTACCCAGCACATAATTGGGGAGAAAACTTTTTCACATGGAAAAAGGTTTGCAATTAAAAGAAGATGCTAATTGCTTATAAGTTGATTAAAACATTGGTTGATGTAAAAAACTCAAAGAATTTCTACCTACCAAAATTGACAGTAACAATACTAACCACACTAATTTCAGCAAAACTTTTTGTATCTTGCTGTTAAACCTTTGGCTTTGTATTAACATATATATGTATTAAGTTTAGCTGTTGTGTATCATTTAAATTTGCGGCCTAGGCTAGATAACCTCTGCTTCCCTTAGGTCGCATAGAATACAAATTTTTTATTCTTTCTTATCAATATCATTTATTAGGATTGTATTCTGCGAATAAAATTGAATTGATGAAAATTTCATAATTTCCTCAGGGCTATTTGATGCAGTCAAATTCAAGACTTAACATGGACAACTGTTTTTATCACAGGGATCTGCATCAGCATTGCTACCTTAATGAATTGTAACAATTTTATTTTAGAATGAAGGCCCCGAAGCTGCATATACTTCTGATCTTTATGAAGATGTCATAACTGTACAGCAATCACAAAAAAATGGACAGCAGGTAAGATTCAAATTTTTACAATCTTGACTCCCCTTTTACGCTATGATAGTTGTAACACATAGTTGATTTTATATTGTAGAATATTCTGTGGTGCATATAATTTAGTTAAAAAAGTTATACCAATTTAAAATAACTGTTAAAATGTCAATAAAGATCCTAAAAATTACTGTTTTTTACAATATAAATTAAAGTTAAATGCTAGTTGATTTTATTTACCATCTCATCTACACTTGCTATTATAAAACAAATATATATATATATATAGGATATAGTTTTATGTTGGATTGGGAAATTGGTATTAAGAATTAATCACCATCTCATCTACAATATCTTGTATGAAATAGATACACTGTAAAATTGGCTTAGATTATTATTTACAACCTTTGGTGTGAAAGGGGCAGTGTTAAAATGTTTTATATATATTTGATAATTTAACAATGCACTTATAGAGCGCTTATATATATATATATTCTGAAGCACTGTACAACTTAGTGGTAAAAACCTTTTAATTTAAAAATTACAGAAAGAGAAGCTAATATGTCGTTCACAGGATAAAATAATTATCAAATAAATATGTTTTTAATTTTGTTTTGAAAGTTTCAATGCTCTGAGATCTTCTAATTTCAACACTATGTCATATTTGCTTGAAACCAGTTGTTGTACCATCTTCAGTTCATGTCATATTCTTATGAATTCTGTTACAGTCTAGTGTCATGTAGATGGGAGCAGCCAATCCAGCATGATTTTATGCTATATTTGTTTTGTGCAAGCACAGTGTAAACAAGGCCTGAAGCAAGAGCAGCAATGTGGATGGCAATGATTATGCTTGGCGGTTGATGGAAATATTATCACTGTTACATTTGCCTTTTTTATACTCAAATTGCTTGCAAATTTTTTGCAAAATTTTTATGCTCGAATCAGGCTGTCTAATCGTTGAATTTATAAAAAGTTTCATATTCAAATTTTTGCATTATACTTGCAAAACCAATGTAAGTTTTTTTTGGGACACTCTACACTTTATTTATGGAACTTTTAATGTCTTTGAACACACCTATTTTCTATTTGGTCATATGGTGTCTTTAGAAAAAGTTTTGCAATGAATTTTCTTTAAAATATTGACAATTTGTTTCTTTTTCAGTTTCAAGAAGAAGCGATCCAAGGTAATAAACTTGTTACTTCATGAACCATTTGTTGTGTGAACATTTTTTTTTTTTGTATTTTTTGATTATTGACTAGTTTCATTTAAATTTCTTCCTCACTGTATCCAGCAAAATCTGTTTTTTTAGTAATACAAGTTTGATTTTAATAAAGTTCCAGTAAATGTGTGATGTTGAGTCTGTTTTGCATATTTTAAATTTTAGAGTTGTTATGAGAAATACTAAATTTTAACCAACATAAATTTTCATATCTAATATATATACTTGTCCAAAGTATATACTTCAAAAGTTTCAATTCAAATGCTTTATATAACCAAGGTCTGCAGATGTCCATCATGTTTTTAATTGCACTCAGTATAATTGAGATTGCTCCCAACAGCTACTACAGTACAGGCCATTCATAACTTAACATAGCAAGAATTCTTACAGATTTTTATCAGTTCTTTGAAAGACTGTAAGAATTCTTGTGGTGCATGGAAGAATAATATTTAGAGTATGAATGAATTTTTTCGTTGTCCCCAAAAATTCCTCATGGAAAGGAGTTCTTTGATAAAAAATTAAAAGTTCTGAAGACTGTTGAAATTTTGGCAAGAATTCTTTTGCAAGAAAATTAGGTTAAGTTACAAATGGCCTGTACTGTATAATTTGTTCAAAAACATTGATTTCAGAGAAGGTCAAAAGCCAAAATGAAATTTCTCTTTATGCATTAGTTGGTATATTTGGTTTTTCTGTGTTTGGCTTTATGGTTATTTTTACATATATGCAATAATATATTTTTACTTTTCAGGGAGTTGGTCCAACTGCACAGAGAGCAGCAGTAATTGCAGGAGTAGAGTTGCCTGTTTACGATCTTTGTAAAAGAACAATAATCTCAAAGGAACTTCTTGGGGATAATGTTTACAATCACTTCTGGTATGAACAAGTTTTGTTGACTTTTTAATCTATTTTTGTTTGGTAATTAAAATTCATATGTTTTTGACAATTCCCCAGCAGTATTGGATGAGTGCCCAAAAAAATGCCTCCACATTTGAAAATTGCTCTGGAGGAGCTTTTGTTTTGATAATTTGGTTTTTGCCTGAATTTTATATAAGAGGCTTCTATTTATTGTTTTGGATACTTTGTTTGCAAAAATATACCCGAAACACACTTTGTTATAATCAATGAAACATAAAATAGAGGATTTCTGCTGCAGTCTGCTGAAAATATTTATGAATTTGAGAAAGCTATTAACAGTAGATTTCCTTCAGGGATTAGGTGGTAAATTTTGGGCTAACAAATGATCAAACTTTGAGTTTAAACTTCTTACATCAACGTCAAGCAAAACAAAATTATTAAAAATAAAGCTCCCCCATAAAAGCTTTGCAAATTTAGAAAAATGTTTTTGTGTCACCTACTACTAAATTTTCTTTTATTGCTTTTTTATTGCTGCAATTATTCGCAAGACAATATGTTATCCTTTTTTCTTCTTGTACTTTAGCTTCTAAAAATATTGCTTGTTCTGGTTTTGTTAGGTTTTTGCATTTATTCTTAAAGTAAAATTTTTTGAGAATCATTGAAAATGACATTCTGCTAAATTATTTTGTACTCGGAAATGTCTCTGTCATGTGATTTATGCCAAAAAAACCATTATGCATTTATATTCATGTGTACATAGACTCGTTTCATATCAAGGAAGCTGGAATAAAGTTCATGAAAACAATGTTTAACACAAAATTGATGCTAAACGCCTCCCAAGTTGTCCTTATAGAACATTGATTTTCGGAATCAGCACCCAAAAATTACCTAATTTGACAAACTTCTTAGGAGGGGGACCTGACCCCCTGACCCCCATTCTCTGCCTGGTTTATAAACATTTAACAAAACAGTTACAAAATTGTTTGGTGTCATTTTTAGTTCGAGTGCTGTTGCAGGATTGGCTGGTGCAATTGCTTCAAATCCGATTGATGTTGTAAAGGTAAGGTTTTCTGAGTTTCTTAAAAATTAAACTAAAATAAAACCGAAGTTTCTATAATTTTCTCCAAAACGAACATCCTAAAAGGAACTGAAAATTAAATCAAAATGACTGACAATCAAAAATAAGAATTTAAACTTCTTTTATTTTTTTAGATCCAGATTAGTTTAATTTAAATTTGAGTCTGAATTAATTCACAAAATAACATTAATCTTTTCACTACCAGAGTTGCACTTCCAGAGACTTAACTATTTTTTTAATGGTAAATTCATTCCTGTGTCTTGGAATAATTATAGTAATAACATTGTTTTTCTGGGCATCGGGCTATTTTACATATTTTACAGTCCTTGGACTTAAATTTGACTCCCTCCTATCGCCATTTGCACCCTTCACTACGCTTTGGCCGCAAATAGTGATATTCGAAAGATTTTCTTAGCATTCATTGCCTCAAACAAAAGAATGTAATCTGGCAATGTCATTCGACTGACTTTCAGGAGAATCCAAGAGGCGCTTCAATTCCTTCAAAATGGAAACAAAATTTGTAGACATGTCTTATTCTGTTCATGTTGCATAAATTAACATAGACTAGTCCCGCTGAAAAAATTGAGGCAGGTAGTACCAGTAGTATTTATTCCCGGACGAATATTTATGAGAAAAAGGTTGCCCCTTCTCCAAATAGATAGGTCTATGAAACTTATCAATACAATTTGAATGTTTTAGAATGAAACATATAAATTATTGATTTTTCTCACCATCATTACCTCTTATATTCTTTTTAGACTCGAATGATGAATCAAAGAAACTTGAAGACCGGACAGCATTCTTCTGAAAGCATAATCATATACAAAAGCTCATTAGATTGTTTCATGCAAGTATGTTAAATCTCTTTTTGGGATTATTTAAAATAATGAAATTATATTATCGGATGAGGGGAATTGTAGTTCACCCCATCTTGTGTGTAATATTGAATTGAAATCTATTTCTATTTTAGTGTTGACTGTTTCAATATGTGTATGTATGTGTAATTTCACCATTAAAAAATTTACAATATAGTTAAAATCGAAATTAAATGTATAGAATATTTACAAGATTTTAAAATATCACAAACCCTTGCTAGAGTGGCAGGGAAAACATTAGAATGGTCGAGGTGACCTAAGTTCCGTAATGGTCCCTTTTAGAGGTGTGTAAAAGTAATAGAAAATACATGTTTTAATAAAAGTTTAAACAGCAGTAACACCAATAACAGTACCGGGTGCCCCAAAGAAATGTACCCACGTTTGCAGAGCTATTGCGGAGGAGCATTTATTTCGATAAAACTGTTTTTGTTTGAATTTGATATAAGTGGCTTCGATTTATAGTTTTTGATACCTTGTTTTCCAAAATCAACCAAATGCTTAATCACCGAGTTATATTTAATAAAACCAAAAATAGAGGATTTATGCTGCTGTAATCTTCTTAAAATACTACATTTAGGCCTTGAGAAAGCATGAACTTTGGCTTTCCTTTTCTATTGCTCAGGGACAGGGACAGGGATTATTCTAAGAAACATTTACAACACCACAATTAATTCCTAAATTTACAACAACAACAAATTAAACAAAACATTGCAAAGAATATTACCAACAAATCACAACACCAGCAAACTTGGGAGATGTTAAAACATAATAATCCCACTGCAGGCCCTTAAAAATATAACACATTTAGAGGGCCAATTTGGCTTGAACTCTCGTTAGGTCTAACACTGAATACCCTCTCGGCTACGTAATATTACTATGCGTAAACCAAGCACTAATGCTCTGTTGAATTTTTTGTCCTTCTCATACTCAAACTTCAGCATTTTGCTCCATTTTTCTAAAATCAATCAACTATAAAAACTCAGGTAAAACTTTTACAACACCGCAATCTTGATTTACAACTCCACAAAACCCTAACAAAACCACGTTTGAATAATGCCTGGACAAGAATTATTTGGTAGATTTTTTGCAAAAATATATACCAAACTTCAAATTGATGGTTACATCAACGTGGAACAAAAACAAAATTATAAACTAAGCTCCTCCATAGCGGCTTTAAAAACGTGGGGCATTTTCTGGGAAACTCAGTGTTTGTTTGAATTAAAAATTTTGTACTTTGACTTTTATTTATTTTCAGACTGCAAAATCAGAAGGATTCATGGCGCTGTATAAAGGATTCATTCCTACGTTTGTTCGCTTATGTCCTTGGAATATTGTCGTATCCTTTCATAAAAATATTTGCATTTTTAAGATCTTTACGATGTGTGATTTGTGTATTCAGAGGTAGAAATTTAAAGGTCTGTAAAATTTTCGTTAAATTGGCACAGTCTATGAAGGTCTTACAAGTAGTTCTCAGTGCCAAATATTTTTCACAATTTGCCGAAATTTGGCCGGAGAAATAGAATCAAAATTCTTCACAATTTGGTCGGGGAAATAGAGTAACAATTATTGTATTTGGGGAAGGAAAATAGAACCAGCAAGGAAATAACATTGTATTTT
Source organism: Phacellophora camtschatica (assembly GCA_036873815.1). Lineage (NCBI taxonomy): Eukaryota > Metazoa > Cnidaria > Scyphozoa > Semaeostomeae > Ulmaridae > Phacellophora > Phacellophora camtschatica. The sequence continues at coordinate 6,505 of JAYJMH010007686.1, forward strand.
ACAAGAGAAAGTAACCGGGGCAAGAAAATTGATTGTAGTGAGTTTTTTGTTTCTGTGAGGCCCATCAAATTTTTAATATTTGTGTTTTTCATCTTCTACATGAAACTCCTTGACTATTTGCAGTTTTTTATGTCATACGAACAATATAAGAAAATTGGTTTAAATTTATTTCCGTGAAGCATTTGAACTCCAGAGCAGATGGTTGCCTGAAGACACATGACACATATTGGGATGTTTAACGTCATAAACAATTGAAAATTGGTGAGTAAGTAGCTCATTGCATTGTTCAGAAATACTTCAGAAATGATTTCACTGGATAGAGAATACACAAATGGCATCGATGTTTAGCTATATTCTAATAAGCTTGTTGTATGTTTACAAATTGTAATGTAAATGATAATGTGAATTATAAACCAAGAAGTACATACGATGTATTTCAGTTCGAGTTAAAGTGCTCGCTGCTGGGAATTGATTTAAAATACAGTACAGTTGAACCCCGCTACTTTGAACTCTCAAGGGGGATGAAAATGTGCTGGAGATGATGAGTTTTCGAGATAACAAAAGCTAAATCAACACTGAAAACTTTCAAGGGATACACAGAACAGTTTAACCCTGCTATCCCGAAGTCTCAAGGAGAATGAAAATTTATTCCAGATTAAAGCTAAATCAACACTGAAAGCTCTCAGAGAAAATACAAAACAATGCAAGTCAACTAGGAATTCGAGTTGAAGAGGTTCACCTTTATTCAATGTAGTCAGCCTGTACCGTAATCCAGGGCCTTTCTTAAGGGATTCATTGTTACGTGGCCCAAGATGGATAAGCAATGCTTTACTTGGGTCACATAGAGTACAGTATTCTGTATTAGGTATTGTATTTCTATTAATAAAATTTCATTCATTCATTTATTCATGTTAGGAGAAGCTTAGGTTGTATTCATTCTAACAAATGCATTTCAGACGTTTGACAAATATTTGAACTTTATACATTTCCAAGAAATGTACATTTTACTCATAGTTTTTTAATTGATGTAAGAACGGGAAAAATTATATTTTACCATTTCAATTGTTGGTGTTTTTTTTGTCTTGTATGAAGAATATCGCCGCCAAATTGTTCACTTAGTATTTTTGGCTAAAAATCTTTCTATTGTTTATTTTTCTATATATACAAACGTCTTTTATTTCATTTAGCTTGAAAATCATGTTAAGATGACATCGAAACGTCGCTCATTATTTTCGTTAATATTTATAATTAAATAAAAAAAAATATAAAAAAAATGAAGAATATACTCATCAAACATATGCAAACGCTAATCCATTTTGTTCATTTGGGCCAAAATACAAAAGGTGTACAGTTTCAGCAAGCATAGGTTTCAAATCTTGATTGGTTGTTTTCTCCTGGCTGAATTGAATAAAATTCACACCTTGCAGCATTATTCGAGCGAGATTCAGAAAGTTTCAAGTGGCAAGTAAATGTACACTTCGCTCTTTAAGTTTTTTTTCTTTAAAAATTGTTGTTGGAGATTAATTTACATGGAGCATACTTGTCCACCCCCTGTTCAAAAGGCGGCTTTTCGATATCGCAAGAAACATGGAAGTTGAGGAGACCAATTCTTTTGTTTCTTGGATATAAAAAGCCCCCTTGAACATTATGATCCAAGGCATGTAAATTAGTCTCCAACAACAATTTTTGAAATTAACAAGGAAATCTAAATGTTCATCGTAGTGGGAAATAGCAGTTAAATATCGAACGATTACGGTGGTAGACTAGAACGACAAGGAAAACAAATTATATATATGTGAGTATACTGTACATATCACCATGATATGGAATAAGGAGACTGATAAAAAAAATCAGATACTCTGCCAATAATTACATATCGGGCGGTGCTTCACTTTCAGTAACTGAGCACCGACACATTACAGTCCAAGATAATACAACTAGTATTCACATCGTATGAAACAGAGGCTTGCTAATATACACTTCGAAATTTACAGTACCCGCAAGATGCCCACAAAAGAACTTAATCGCAACAACAGGATGCGAGTCGAAAACGAGCGCAAACTAGGCCTCGTACAAAATAGAGTATGTGTTTGTGCGCATGCCTAGAATAAACACTGGCGGTCAGTGATTATCCCAGGTTACAGAGTTGCATGAATTGAAAGGCTGAGGTAAGTGTTAAGCAAACCAAAACCTCATGAGATAATCAACTCATAAATTACATACGGGCGGCAAAAGGACTTCCCAAGCCCAACAAAATAATACGTTGGCTCATTCTTCAATATGGGAGTCAGGTTGTTTACTTAAGCTACTGTTAAAACTAGGAAGACTGAAATCCAACTATGTTTATTTGAGCCAAGGAATAGCACGAATAAATTAGCTCTTTCACATCCGGATTTCTTGAATATAAGAATAAAATAAATTATGAGTGATATATATTATATCATTTAAAGTTTTCAAATTTAATGACCTAAAAAATAAAATGTAGAGTTTTAAACCCAAAAAAATAACTCGACAGTTTCCAGTCAGTTATTAACCCAAAAAGTAACTCGGATCAAAATTTCAAACCCCAAAAAGTTCTCAACTTAGGACCTTATCCAAATTTTCAAGTATGGGGCTTTGCAATTATGACAAAGCAAAAGTGAATAAAGCAAATGTTTTCAAACTAACATTTTCGGTTCTTCGCCATTTTTGGCAAATTGAAGAATGAAGAAAAGTTGATTGATTGATTGAATGCAGACGAAGCAAAAGCTGTGAGTTTCATATATTTTCATTTTAGAAATAGTGCCAGAAGGACAAAGATTTAGTTACACATACTCGCCCTGTTTGTAGATATCGCCCTGTTGTTAGATAATCGCCCTGTTGGTGCGAGCAAGGTTTTAAATACTACTGCAAAAATAGAATGTCTGTACACTGTTGCTACAAATGACAATTTATAAAACGTAATTCCCATCCATCAATAGGAAGGAATTGTTTTCTTCTTTGATGATCTCTTGTGTTTGTGTTTTTTTATTATCTCCATTATCTTTGGTTTGTGATCGAACACCTACGAATTAATACGGATAATATTTTTATACGAAGTTGATATTGTTTGTCAAAGTAGCAAGTTTTGCAAATCGTATATACCAATGTTTATAATTTACGACATATATTTTGGCTATTTTGAGCATCAAGGGCAAATTTTGTAACAATTGTGAAATTGACACGCCAATTGTTTTGATTTTCTGCTTGAGAGAATTCGCTTTGTCTTGAATGGCTAATAATCGTTTTGAAATTGGCGTGTCGATTTCACTATTGTTACAAAATCTGCCCTTGTTGCAGCTACTGTGGCAGCTTAAATTAGATAAATTCAAAACATTGCGCCGTTCCTTGCACATGCATATTCTAACCCTTTTGCGTTTAAACTTCTTGTATTATACGAATAAAGTTGAATTAAATTAATAATAACTACTTGTAACTAATAATAGTAATTAATAATCTTGCGCCCGATTATTTGAAGGTACTTTTCAAAAAACGTTCTGAGAAAAGTTTGAGAAACTTAAGAAGCACGTTGACTGATCTGAAATTGCCAAAGATGAGAACTAAGACTGGTCAACTGTCTTTTTCTTATCGTGTGGCCTAAACTGTGGAACTCTTTATCAATTCCGGAAAGGCAATCAGTTTCACTCGCATCTTTCAAATCAAAAATAGGATGCTGATAAAACCCTTCTCGTTTTTCTTCTCATATTCTATTTTTATTATTTCAGTATTATTACTATTCATTAAAAAACCTATGTTGTAAATTGTCATTAGGTTTGCTTCGTATTAATTATTTATTTTAACATAAAATGTAATTAGGATTTTTAGCATGGCTCCAATGAAAAACAGTGTAAACCAAATGGTTGAACGCTCATTAAATCATTTCCTTTTAGAGTTAGTTGTTACCTTCACAAAAATTCCAAGGAGAAAAATATCTCTTCTGCAGCCCTGTTCATTACACCAAAATATTAGTCTACACCTATAGTAATGAATATTTAAATCAAAGGTGATTGTCAGCGATGCCGCAAGAAAGCACTGTCAATATCATCCGTCGGATCTTTCTGAACATTCAATGTGATCCGCGTGTGAGTGCGTGAGTGTTCTAGTTATGCCTGGAGCCACACCACTATGTACTCAATTCTTCGTACAAAAAAGTCTTTAAAGTTGTTGACTGTGTTTGAAAAAAATGTGGGCAAAGAAGAATAAAGAAAGACTTACTCGTAACATTGTTTGTTTCGCTTCTGATAATTGTTCCATGCTTAGTTGACATCTTTGAATGTTTCCCTACGAGGAATGAAGACAAGTCCAAACTTTGAAATCATGTCACACAAGCAAATGTAGCATTTGTAAAACACGAAATATTCAGTACTGAAGATAACAATGCAATTTTTCACTTGAAAGATTAGATTTCACACCTTTCACACTGCCAAGCAAATCACAATAAACAACACTGCAAATTTTGGTCTCTTTGTTTATTTTAATTTGAAAACAGCATAAAACGTGTCGTTTTGGCCTCCCGTCTACACGGTGCTAGTATAATTTTATGTCAGGTAGCTAACCGGCAAAGTTTTAATTCTGCCGGCAGAAAATTCTACCATCATCGTGTAAACGCATTTTTCCAGCAGATTTTATATCGCTTTTGTCTTGAAGTTAAAATATAACACAACCTTGTTTGCCAAAATAATTTTTTCTCTCTCCAAAGAAAGTTGTTTTCTCTGATATTTCACATGTTATTTAGTTGTTTATAAATTTTGCTTTGTTTTAATCTGAAAATTCCCTAAAAAGGTAGATGTTGGCTTCTTGATGTCATTTATCATTTTTCAAGAAATTAGCGAGAAATCAAGAAGTGTCGTGTAAACGGGCGCATATTTTTTCAAGAAGCAAATAATTCTGCCCGCATCGTGTAAACGTAACCTCAAGCCAGAACATTTTTTGTAAAGCAAAATATTCAGCTTTGAAAACGACAAACCCCCAAAGACTTTTGATTTCACACTTTTCAACAAGGCTAAGAAAAAACAGGCATAATTTTGCGGTTTCAAAAATGTCAATAAGATTTGCGATTTGAAAGAATAGATTTCACACTTCGAGTGCACTCAATCAAATCAAAATAAACAAAGAAAGCAGAACTTTGTGATTTCGCTTATTATGATTTGCTTGGCTGCGTTGACGGTTTTGAACTCTATTCTTTGAGGTGAAAAATCGCATTTTCATGTTTGAAACCGTAATCTTTTGTTTAACTTTACAATATTAGTCAATGGAATTCGGGAAATTTTTATTTTCTATTTAATTTAAGTTATTTTATAACATTTATTGTCTTTAATAGATTGAAATTGTTAATTGAACAGAAAATGATGAATTATAAGTATTCAAGAAGCTTGCTCTCGTTAATCAAAACGATTTTAATTAAAATGCCATTTCCTTCCAGTGTCTACACTTCAATTTCTACGACATGAAATTTAATATACCTGAATTAGTTCATGAAGAACTCGCAATTGTTCGTCTACAGCGTGGAATCTTTTACCATTTTGGTGGTCATGACACATCGCCGTCATCATGTATTGCTTGCTCGGTCGAGGAAGTTCTCTTTGAAATTCGTACAACTTACTGCAAGCTTCGTTCTCAAGCGAACACTGGAAAACATAAAAAAGAAAATATGAAATAAATCCGTTTGAAAAAAAGAACAGCAGAATAACTTTCAAGAGATAGAGAGAATTTATTTCATTCATATAGAGAGAATTACCTCTTGTTCTTGCATCTGGAGATTTCAAGTTAAGGTATTAAATTATTTACAAGCAAAGGGCTCGATGTCTCGGAAAATGGCTCCTTCCTAAATCTTTAAAGATGGTATCTACTCTGAATGAGTAGGGTCTGCAAAATAAATTATCGATAAAACCAAATCAACAATTGACAAGATAATTACACAAATGTTGTTCGATATCTCTCTTGAAGATGGTCCAAAATAACTGAGTTGTCTGCAAAACCGATGACATGATATGAATGAATAAAAATGGAGTCATACCAAATCGTCCATCTGTGAAGACATGTGGTGAATGCGCCAACCTGAAATATTCTGCAGGACTCTCTTGCTGTTCGCAAATTCTGCTGCCGTTGGCGTTTTTTCGTCTGCAAACAAATAAATATTTTTCATAGTCTAGATAAGTTCACAATCTGTAGAAATTGTTTTCATGCTGAAAATTGGCTCTCCAACGAAGAAAATATTGTGTATCATACCAGCGTGAAGGTAGGGAGAGAAGGGGCTGCCACTGGGTGCGTTATTTTGGATCAAAATAGCTTTCTTGTTTTGCTTTTAAAACCAACACAGATTTAAAATAATGTTTGGCTTATCGCAATACAAGACACCAAACGAGTCATCCTCTTTTTCAATTCACGTCACTATTGCTTTCACATTTTGGTACGAATTCACCGAAAAAGGCTCCCAGACACTGACCGTGGTCTGATTTGACCCAGATTTCCAAAATAACGATCTTGTTTCGCCAATTAACATTACTACTGATGAAGGTAAGCATGTATTTATAGATTTGTTTAAATCTATAGTCACCCCTGTTTTCCCGACTCATACATGGAGTCAAACCCCTCTTAACCACAATGATGCTTGTGTAAACGAACTACGTAAACACAGCAATGTTCGTAAACAAACTACGTACAATAAACACGCAGTGGACTCCTTACCTTTCGATTTGACATCCGAATACCGATAAAAATGATGGTGTGCTGCTTTTGAATTAACTTTGTAATCCCCAAGCACACTTGTTCTTCTTCGACTGATAAACATGTAATACTTCATGTATTCATCTGCAAGAAAGGACGAAAGAACATGTTCAACTTGGTTTTTTAAGCTTCTTTAAAGTGAAACGGCACGGAGATTGTTAGGAATTAAGGTCAGAAAATTAGGTTAAGCAGGAAAAACACAAATTAACGAACAAGCCGTAAACTAATAACCTCTATGAAATATATTTAACTCTCTCTAAAGCGAACACCATTGGGACACAATTTTGAGGTCCCGGAGAGAACATTTTTTCAAGATGGAAAAAACAGCGTCCGTCATAGTAAGATTTTAGCTTCATAAAGGTGTCGATTTATATAGAGTTGAATGTAAGCAGTTAATTCTGCATGTTGATAGCCCTAACAGGGTTGTATTTCCTTCGCCAGTTGATTTGTTTACGTTCTGAATATAGCCAACCAATTGACAGTATTTTGAGCATGTGACAAAAATTATATGATATGATTGGTCAACCTCAAAATTTAAACAAAAACAAACTTATAGTTGGATCAAATACGAAATTCTACTTTGCAAGTCTTAAAATTTAAGTAGAGATAATATGCTTCAATTTAATTAATAATGCATTAACTCTGCTTCCACTGAAAGAATAAGAATGGATGAAATCAAAGCCCGTAAAAATTTACCAAAAATTCCTGATAAAGCCCGTTAGGAGCATATGCAAAAAAAATTTGAGGTCCCCCAGAAAAGAATGGCCTTCCTTCCCTAGATGCTAAAATACAGTCGAAACTAGCATAAAAGAATCTACAAATATTAGAACCTTCAGGCTAAATTTTGAATCATTTTATGACAAAATTCACTTTAAATGAAACTGAAAATGTAACAAGTGTTCTAGTTACTTAATCAATTCTTGTAGTCATTTAGTAATTCTTGTAGCTATTTAGTCAACTTTCCCTACCTAAAAATATTGCACAAAAGTATATTGAAGATCAAAGAAATAATCACGTAAACATATTTTCATAAATTCCCTAAAAAATAAATATTTCACACCAACCTGGCACAACAGGCTCTTTTTCTTTGATTTCTTCGACAGATTCTTCCTTTTTAAATTTTAAAACTGGTTTTTGTATTCGAATAATACTACTCTCAGCCTTGGTTATTTCTTTTCTCTTTTCGTTTATTTTCTTCTCTTCTATCGCATCTTCTTCTTCGATTGACACTTTGCTGCTGTATTTGTCCTCAGTTGTAATTCTTCATAAAACAAAAAGTAACCTTACAAATTTATTATTGAAAAAGTGTTATCGTCTAGTCTCGAATGAAACATTCATTCCAACAATGAAAGAGAAAATAAAACTAAACGAACAAAATCATGAAAACAAATTCAGAAAGGAGATCCTTAAGGTTTTCTGCAAATTTAACAAAAAAAATCCGCTAAAGGATTTGCCCATCCTACAAATAATGTCTTGCAGAAATGTATTGGTTTGGTTAGTTCGTATTAGCATAATGCACAGTGCTTGAAACACGATGTTTCTACCCCCCCCCCCCCACCCCGTCAATAGCCCCTATATATGTTCAACAAATTGATGTAGTACTTACACATTTTGCTTGCGTGGCTTTTTGCGTGGCGATGCTTCAGCCGGGGGTGCAGCTAAAACAGATGCTGAAATAAGGTCTTTGTGAATAGAATTCGGAAGATGTACGGATAAAGGAGTGGCAGAAGTTTCTGGATCCCTTTTGATTTCTGTATTCGAGGGAGATGAATTGCTATTGGTTGGAAAAATTGATGAGTCAGCCAGTGGGAAATTGTTTTCATTGTAAGTGCTTTTCTCGTCACTGGAAAATAAGAGAATCATAAATGTATATATGCAAAACAGAAACATGTGACTTTTCACTGTTCTTAATCATCCAAAAACTCTTTTGACTTGGAATTTCTGGTCGTTTGCGTATTTTAAAACAAACGAAAAGGGCAAAGTATTTTATATAGAGAAGTAAAAAGATTTTACAAGCCCTAGGGTTTAGGCAAATGGAATAATTTATGTTCAGTCATATCTTCCTCCATTTTAACTTTATTTTAAGCTGATAAATTTGAATGGAATAGTATTATGCTTAAAAATACATACCACAGAAGCCTTGGCGATTCTTGACGAGCAATAATGTTGCTTGACCCTACGTTTGGGCGAGCCTCCGGTCGAGAATCATGTCTGTGGTCGTTACGAGGCTCCAATTTTGCAGGACTCGAAATTCTGTCAAGGCCGTGAATTGGATACCTAGGGAAAATAACACTGGCCCTGAAGTTGATATAAATAAGCTAGGTGCAGTGAAACAAATATTCTATCAACGGAGTCAACAACTGGGATTCCAAGAGCTTGTTTGTAAGAAATTGGGTCCTTGGCTTTTCGTTTCAAAACGCTCTCTCTGGAAAACCCTTGGTAATACACGTAATATAAACATACAATGTGCATACAAAGTGCATGCGAGGTAGTAGGGTGAAAATATTGTTAACAGCAAACTTTCACACATGCTGTTACCCAGTAAAGATTTTACATTTTAAAACACTAATTGTATGTATATATATACATATTAAAAGGAGAGTAAATACAAAGAGGACATGTAAAACTCACCCATCTGATGTTCGTTTGCGAAGAATACCAGGACGGGGGGATGATGTGTTGCTCGGTGGACCAGAAGCATGGTACGTTGATGGTTGAAGATTTGGATAATTGTGAATTGAATATGGACTATTCATGACAGGAGAGGATTCCCCTGAAGAAACATGGTGATGAGAATCTGCAAATTAAATTGACAGTCAAATTAATACTACAGTATATATATACACTTACAATTATTTTAGTTTTATTGAAACATGTATATAAGCTTAATGATTTCCATTTTTCTTTCAGCATACAATGAAAATCTCATTAACATTATTATAATTGTAAAGAAAATTAAATTAATTTGTTTATATATGAACTTTTATATCTGAAGTTTAAAATTTCATTCGTAAAGCCGGGTTTCCACCAGGTGATTTGTTCGTGTGAATGGGTTTAAAGAGAATTGCTTTACCAACATCCTTTTGTTTCCATTTGTGCATGAGGAAGGAACTGTCTATCATGAAGATTTTCAAGCAATGTGATTGGTCACTTTTCAAGCAATGTGATTGGTCACTAAAAATCACTTTTGCAATCATTCACAGAAGCGAACTGCAAAAAGTTGAACTCAATCTTACTTTTTGCAAGTTGCACAGTTTGATTTTTTGCTGCTGCTTCAAGTAAATTTTTTGAGTAGCCTAATAGAAACTTGGCTTAAGGTTCAAAGTTCAAGTCAATACCTCTTGAAGAAGCTGTCATGCCTGGAATTGGCAAGGGGGCTGCAAAACCACGAGTACCCTCAACATACATTGGAAATGCACCTAGACCAGAACTAGATCCTGAAGGTGTGCGGACATACGAATGGTAAGGTGAATTTGAGTTAAACTGGTGATGATGTGAATATCCAGGGTCTATCGGAAAGTATGCTCCAATTGCGTATTGCAGTGATGGGTTGCCAGGTTTCAGCCTGTCATTCTTGTTATCTGAATAAAAAATTGTGCTTGCATAAATTGTGTGCAAGAGCAGTCTTCAAATGAAATTACAATCAACAATGAAAAATTTTTCAAATTGTTTTTTAATTTTTTTAACTGACAGTAGATACCCAATGTTTGTAAACTTACATATTTAAATTGTATATATGCATTATATAACTATAATCATTTGTTAATTTTTATGTTAAACATGTTTTAACATTAAATCTTGTGTAGTACCATATTTCATTATTCCTAGTCCTGTATCCCAATAGAACAACTTTTACTTCCGAAGAGGTCCATTTCTTTGGTTTGAAATAAAACAATAACCACAGTAAAAAATTATTTTTTCCTTAAATTATAACACAGTTCATGGCGTAAAAGGCAGTATCTGCTTACCACTTCCAGAATAAGATAAATGGGACTGATTTGAAGATGTATGAATAGGAACACTTAATCCATAATGATGATGTGTGGAGAATGCAGACTGGTGAGGAGATGATAGTGTAGGAGAGTGGCGACCATGGTTTGTAGTTGTAGTAATATTAACTCTTTGGTGATCCTTTAAATGAAATTATTGAAAAATTAGATCATCATCGTCATCATAAACTTTATTAATATGTCAGTACATTTAGCATGAATACTAATTGGGAGCACAAAACATAATTAGATATAAGCACAAACCATAATTTAACTGAGATCATATAATGGAAACAGTTAAAATAGTCTAAAAATTTCAGTTTGATATTCATTGGCATGAAAAATCAAAACTTTCATAAATTTGTTGCCTGCTCTGCTTTTTATTTAACCTTTCTTTCTCTGCAATTTAACATCAAACAGCCCATTGTTAGGGAAATTTGGGCACCACCCTAAACTTTCTTGGCTAACCCTTCCAGTTTCTTTACATGAGTCCAAATATTTCCTTAAGGAGCTCCAGTCTATTTGCTTAATGTATGCAATCACAAATTGGCATTGGCACAACACAAAATATTTTAAAACCCTGGGTGCAACTGTATGTGAGTGATTTTTGCATACATTGCCCATGAAACAGATTGAGCTAGAAGAACAAAACTGAAAATCTTATTAAAAACAGATTGTTAACAAATTGACAACAATTGCAGATATTTGCATTCCAATGAAAGGGTACCTACGTTTGGTTTGATAGTGCTAGCTTGAAGAACACTGAAAATCTTATTAAAAAACAGATTGTTAACAAATTGTCAACAATTGCAGATATTTGCATTCCAATGAAAGGGTACCTACCTCGGGTTTGGTAGTGCTTGGTGCTCCTGAAGTAGTTGATGGTATCAATATTGGTTGCGGAATTAATTTACCTGTAGAAATCAAGTATGATAAGATTTTTAAATTGTCACGTTCTTAATTTTCCTTGGTGATATGAATATATAAAAACAAGGTGTATAAAAAGAAAATATATGCACCAAAAATCATAAATAGTTCATCACAAGAACTGCCTCTATTGAGACAACAGTGAAACACATTTTTGTTGTTGAACATGTTGATAAATCTGTACAGCCATTTGTTCACAAAATAATCAAAAATTCCACACAAACCAGTTGATAAATGAAATTAATGCAAGGAATGCATCTTTCAATATTTTTGATGCACGCGAGTATGTTCAACTCCTTCTATTATTCAATACTTTATAATGGTTGGCCCATAGATCATTCTGTCTCTAAATAGAAGAACTTCTTTTTCATTTAATATAGCCCAGGGATTACTACATAGGTTTTGGCAAACAAAGTATTAAACTAAGGAGTCTTGTCTTCAAAAGGAAAACAATATTCAAGGTCATGAGGAAAGTGCCATGTGTGTGGTGAATCACACAGATGCAGTCATTTTCCTGTAGCTTGAATCTACTAATGTATGCACCAATATGCACATGTGTGACTGCACACATTTAATGAAAAAGACAGAAACAATAGTAAACATTACCATGAAGATAATTAATAGCAATTGGCAATGCCACACACTGAAGAGCAGTGAAAAATCTGATATTGTGTGAATTTTGTTTTGGGTCCAATCAAAATGAATCCAATCTTGTGTGAATACAGCTATGGTCTCTTCAGGGGAAAACAAGGTAACCCATTTTCAAAAAAATAACTTACTGAATGTAATGCTATTTGGTGGAGGAGCAACTCTGTACGTTGTAATTGCTGAAAATGCAGCATTGGAATTCACAGAAGTTGAAGGCTGGCTATGCTGCAAACTTTGTGAGCCTATTTTCAATATATTTTGATTTGGCATTACTGAAAATGATTTACTTGATGGCCCAGGTGGAATATGTGGTTGGGCTGCTGTCCCAGATGCAAGGACCTGGACTGTTGCTGTTCCTGACAGTGGAAGAACACTGTTTGAGCTGGGACCCATATGAGAGATATGAATGTCAGACTGGACATGGGTGATCTTTGCATCCATAGTTTTTGCATGTTCTCCTGAGCGTCCAATTCCCAAAGCAGGAGATGATGATGGCCCTCGGTTTGATGGTATGATGGGTGAAAATATACTAGATCCTTTGCCTGGCATTGGTATCTGTAAAAAAAATATATATATGCATGATTGTCACATACTGATGGTATGCCATTTTAGAAAATAGACATCAATCATCATGGGCTTACTTTAAATTTTTACACTGTTAACATAACATAACAAATGCTGTATTGTAGGCTAGAAGCCTGTTACAGATCGCTACAATTCTATTTGTTGTTGTTAGGCAGGAGATGCTCCTGAAAAATATGCAAGTTGAAAACATATCAGGCCATGCGCGATGGGAAGAAATCCAGCATGCCCTGTGATTCATAGATGTTGATGAAAACAAACAAAATATTACCATTGACTACAACCATTGTTATGTTAAACATCCCAACATCCAGAGTATTATAGTATTTCAGATCATACTCAATACATAAATTTGAATAGAGAAAAAAAATGGAAAAATTTGAATTTATTTCCTATTAAATTTCCTACTAAAATCAAATTAAGAAAATCTGAAACAACCTACCTGAGTGTTATTTGTTGCTGATTTTAAAGGTGGGATTCCAGCTCTTGGTGGGGCTACTGCAGCTGCTGCCCTCCCCATAAGTGGTATTTGTGCTTGAAGACCACCAGTTCGCATCAAAGGTGCATGGGATAGGCCTGGAGGTATCATTGGATGACCAGGCCCTGGCAAAATGCTTGTCAACAATGGAGCTTGTAATGGTGGCATTGGTGGCAATGGTGCAGAACCAACTGATACATGTGACATTGAACTGCCAATTTGCTTAATGGGCTGCAAAATTAAAAAGATTTATTCTAAAATTGTAAGGCAGCCCATTTTCCCCATCCATGTTCTTCAAGGTTTCCTTGCATGCAGTTTTATGATTTTTATCCTTTACTTTCTTACAATTATTCCTTGGGCACATCCTTCCTTATTTTTGTAAAAAAGCTTACAATTTTGGTAACTCTCATTTCATTTCTATCAATTTTTAGGAGGGTGAACCTTAAAATAATTGATTTTGAAAAGCCCTCATACTGAACATTCTTCTATTTCTAAACAAGATATCTTATTTCAAAGTGTGTGAATGAAAGTAACACATTTGGAAAAAGCACACTTGGTACCAATACGTAAAGTTGTCATATGAAGAGCTGTTTTTTATTTGTTGGAAATAAATCAATGTTTAGTTTTGTTACAAAAAGTCCCCATTTACTCTAGCATCTTCATGTTTTTTAAATCTTAGGGTGCCACAATTTATAAATTTTTTCTGTAGAAAACATTTTCTGAAATGGCATGTTTCTTTGTTCCCAAACTCATTCATCTTACTTATTGTCAAACACAGTAAAATATCCTATTTCTTCTAAATGATCTAAACTTTCCTAAAGGAAAGTACATTTGCCATTTTAAGATTGTGGAATCTGGTAAACATTGTTATTTATTAAAAATTATCCTTGAAGTAAGTGTCACCAGGTGCAGAAACCAGAAATCAGAGTTGTGAAATGGTGAAACAAAGGAAAGAATGTGCATGTTAAGCACAAAATAACACTACTTGTGCTCAAATCTTAAAGGAAAATAAAAACATTATAAACAAGAAATATCATAACTAACTTTTATCAAGTCCACAGCTCTGTAACCAGAATGTTCATTTCCTACAATATAGAAAGATATGAAGCGTGAAATTTCACCTGCACTTGCGACTTCCGAACAGTTCAGTGAAGACAGGGAGACATCTTGAAGCAGGAATCCCCTTAATTCTTACTGGTCTCGCAATCAACCGCCCCAAGAAATAAAAATTGTTAAATCGACATATAGACTAGTAATTTCACGAAGCTACTGCAAAACCTATTTTAGATCTTTGGGGAACAAATATGGTGTGGATTTTTTAAAATGCTTGAAAGAATGGCGCCACGAAAATGTCGAGATTGGCTAGATAAACCGACAGCACGCACAACGGAGCTTGTTTTGATTGAACACGGAGCTCCGCAACCGAACCAGATACCATACTTCAAAAAGTTGCTCGCAGCCCAGAGATTCTGTTGATTCTAGTATCAAACTTAATGCCAAAGAAACTTGTCAAAAACTTCGTATACCGCCACAAGGAAGTAAGAAAATATTTTTGAAACAAACTTTCTGTCTATCGTGGTTCAAAGCCCATGGAGAATGAAGATAGACTCACTAAAATCAAAAGCTTAAAAACCCATTGAAAAACGTCAAACAAAGCTAAAAATCAACTCTGTTTTCCAATGAGACATTATCGACAATTTTGACGAGAATTTTGTTGGATATTTGCCACTATTTTCCAAATTTTAAGGACAAAAATTCAAACTAAGAAAGCCAAACAAAGCAGCATGAGCACACAAAACCCGATGCACGTTTTCACGGGACTTCGTGGAAAAGGAACTTCTTTTTCTGATATCAAATAGAAGAGAAACAATCCATGCTTCATTATAGCAATGATTTTACACGCTTTTTACAAAATTAAAAGTAGGCCTATCCTATCGTCCGTATCTCATACACATTTGCCATTTCAAAAATATTTTGCAGCTTCAGATTGTTAACTTGATGAGGATGTAAAAATCTCAATTAAAAACAAACACCATCCCAAGATTTACCTGGGTTCATCTTTCCAATAAGTTGCTTTTCTTGCTTCTCTTTTTCTCCTGGGACTGGGTTCATTGATCGATTGCTGCTCAACACGCCTTCTCCTCGTATGGCTTGTCTTTCATCGTGCGAAAGATTCATGCCCGGCCATGCAAAATCAGCAAACAAAACCAAGATCTT
The DNA here is from genome assembly GCA_036873815.1 of Phacellophora camtschatica. Classification (NCBI taxonomy): domain Eukaryota; kingdom Metazoa; phylum Cnidaria; class Scyphozoa; order Semaeostomeae; family Ulmaridae; genus Phacellophora; species Phacellophora camtschatica. The sequence goes on from JAYJMH010007686.1 coordinate 22,090, forward strand.
GATTCTATTTCCAACACTCTACGAATAGCCAAGTTTTGCTGATGTTTCTTAGATCTGAAATCAACAAAAATGTACACTTTGCCTAAGTATAACGCCACAAGCTTCACAAAAATTTTTACAAATTCAAACGGTGTTGCCTTCCCTCTCAATCCTCATTCACGTTACTTCAGACACACAATTTAATCGCGCATGCGTTTTCGGGAACACCGGAATGCAGAAGGATAAACAAAAGACGGGGGTACATTGTTTTTCAATAAAAAATAATTTAAACTTTAAGATTTATGAAAATTAAGAAACTGAAAAAAAACTGATTATAGAAAGCAAAACCCTTTATTATTCAACGAAATTTCGATTTTGCTTGCTTGCTGATTTTTGCTTGGCCGGGCATGAATCTTTCGCACGATGAAAGACAAGCCATACAAGGAGAAGGCGTGTTGAGCAGCAATCGATCAATGAACCCAGTCTCAGGAGAAAAAGAGAAGCAAGAAAAACAACTTGTTGGAAAGATGAACCCAGGTAAATCTTGGGATGATGTTTGTTTTTGATTGAGATGAATTTAAAAGTATAAGTAGCTGGTAAATTAAATTTGGAAATTTTTCAACTTTCGAAATTTTCAAATTCTGTTACTGGGAATTAAGCAGTATGAGTTTAAAACGTATTAATTTAATATTTTGCTCTTTGAATGTCAAAAGTCATGCAAATTACAATTGAAATATTTCCACAGAAAGATGACCATAAATTGAAATATTATTTCTTATTTAAAGTTGCATTGTATTTCATTCCGCTTGGTTATTTTCAAGTTTTAAGTTTGTCTTTCTCTCAGCAAATTACCCCCTGGAAGATGTTAAAGTTGACAATCCAGCGGGAATCACCAACATTACTTATGCAAAGTTGCACGCACCTGATTGGTTAAATTCCTTGTTGTGCATTTCCGGTCTGTTTGCCTCGTTGATGACGACAACATTTCGAATTAAAGATCACATGACTGATTTGCATATGAAACACGGAAGACCAAGACGGCACACAGCATGCAAATAGTTTTTGTTTTTGATTCGACTGCACTTGACAACAAGAATGCGATGTTTGAAACATGCGTGCCTGAGCAAGTTTTTGTGTCACAAGTATTCTATTTGGCATGTTGGCATCACAAGTTTTTGAATGTGAAATGATGCAGCTACAAGCATAACCATTATTCTTGCAATGAAACATGCAATGGACACTTATTTAAGCTTATTTACTGTTGTCAACTGTTGTCTTAAAAAATTTTAATCCACCTTCTTGTTTTCGTTAACATGAAAGGGAAAGGCAATAACAGTAACACGATGCACTTTAGACTGTGTAATTGTTTTATTTTGGCAAAGTTTTTCCTATGAAAGGAGCCTACCTTTTCTGTCTTCTCTATCAAAATATGTTTTACTTTATATTTATTGCTCAAAATACAATACAATTAGTTAATTTATAAAAAGTTAAAATCATAGTACTGTCCAAAATAGTGAAATTAATTGTTTCGTAGATTAAGGCAGAAAATTAAAAGATCATCACAATAAAATCAAAGACCCTTGATAAAATACAACTTTTTTGCTTGAATGTACTATTTACAAAATTTTTGATTTTTAAAAAGTGACACAAAAAATTTTAGTGTATTTTTATTCAACCACGCTGTTGGAAATCCATTGGATTGGACCATTATTTTTGAAAGACATTGAATGAATATTTTTCTTGACAAACAGATTGGACACGTGGTTCTGCTGGTACCCATGTTGTCATTGAGCAATGAGCAAGCCAAGAGGCTGAGATTGTTGTTGCTGTTGCTCGTGAATCGTGGGCACTGAGAGGAAAGTGAAAAATTGGAAGATTCATATCTGACGATGGCAATTGGCGTTTTTCGCTTAGGCTTTGCTGGAGGACGGGGAAGATATACTTTATTAGCAAGTGTTTCCTTTAACATAATCTTCATATTGTTTCTTTTGAGAAACGTTTTTATTTACTCACATAAAAACGAAATTGGAAGCGAGTCAATCATTGTTCAAAAAAGAAGTTCAATGTCTGGTTCAAGTCACATGCAAGATATTGGTGCTCAACAAGGCTCCAAAATTCAAAGCTATTTGTTCATCCTTATTCTCACTGCACCAAGATCAGTTGACAGAAGAGAAGCCATTCGTAACACTTGGTTGAAACTTAAAGTACAGGAAGAATTTCGAGTTGTGCACAAATTTGTTATTGGCACAACAAGTGATGATGAACTAATTCCACAATTAAAAAAAGAAAATGAAATAAATAAAGATTTAATATTGTTAAAAAACCTAAAAGATTCGTATCATAACTTGACTTCAAAGGTCTTGCAGTCCATGATTTGGATTGATAAAAATGTTAACTGTAAATTTATTTTGAAATTAGATGATGATTCTTTCGTAAGAGTTGGGAAACTTTTGCCAGACTTAAAAAGAAAAGAAAAACTTGGTAGAATGTATTGGGGGTTTTTTAGGGGCGATGCAAACATTAAACGGTATGGTCCATGGGCAGAACCAAACTGGGTACTGTGCGACAAATATTTGCCATATGCTAATGGTGGTGGTTATGTCTTGAGTAAAGATCTTGTTCATCATATTGCAGTGACATCATCAATGTTGCAGCTTTACAACAGTGAAGATGTTTCTGTTGGTATGTTAAATTCATAAATTCAATTGAATGTTTGCTGACAAGAAGCTCTTACTATTATTTAATACAGTGGCATTCCCCAGTAATTTTGGGTAGATTTTTTACTGCAAAACTCTAAGAACTGTGAGTGAGTGAGTTATCGTATTTAACGTGCCTAGCCCGCGAAAGTCTTGAGATGACTTGTTTCCAGCAGGGGACA
>JAYJMH010007697.1:0-24946 GCA_036873815.1 Phacellophora camtschatica
ATTACTACAACGATTTCTCCCAAAGACTTCACTACCTTACTACAAAAACTTCTCCCAAAGATTTCACTACATTACTACAACGATTTCTCCCAAAGACTTCACTACCTTACTACAAAAACTTCTCCCAAAGATTTCACTACATTACTAGAACGATTTCTACCAAAGATTTCATTACATTGCTACAAAGAATTTTACAAAAGTTTTCATTACATTGCTACAAAGATTTCTACCAAAGATTTCACTACATTACTACAACAATTTCTCTCAAAGATTTCACTACATTACTAGAACGATTTCTACCAAAGATTTCATTACATTGCTACAAAGAATTCTACTAAAGATTTCACTACATTACTACAACGATTTCTCCCAAAGATTTCACTACATTACTACAAAGATCTCTACCAAAGATTTCACTACATTAGTACAAAGATTTTAACCAAAGATTATAATTACATTACTACAACAATTTCTACAAAAGATTTCACTACATTACTACAACGATTTCTACCAAAGATTTCAATTCATTACTACAACAATTTCTACCAAAGATTTCAATTCATTACTACAACAATTTCTCCAAAAGATTTCACTACATTACTTCAACGATTTCTTCCAAAGATTTCATTAAATTACGTAGTCTAAAAAGATTTCAGCGAAGAGCACAGTAAGGCATACGAAACTAAACATGGATTTAATCTAACTAATCACTCAGCCGATTCATGATTCTTGCATTCAAATAGACATCAACGAGCGTAAAAGCTAAATTCACAAACTACCTATAACTAACCATTGTGAACTAACTTATAAACTGGTGAAAACAACCTGCACATTTTCTATAAAATAAACAAATTACACAAATAAATTCCAATGAATCATATTCATTTCTTCAGGAGTCGTTCACGAAGCTCACCTTGCTAATTAAAAGCCATAAATTTACTAATTTCAAGCAGTGAAACAACACACGTCTTGTCTGTGAGTCTTTTGTTACCTTTGTTCTTCAAAACCATAGCAATTAAACATTACCTTTTACGAACTGCTCAGATTTCATTTAATTTCATGCCACAAATTCGACTCGCAATTTTCAGAATTTTCACCTGCTTTAACTGTCCAATCAACAGTCTTTAAAACTGTTTGCACTAAACGTCTTAAAAGGCATATAGCTTCTATTGTCACTCTAGCAGGGTTATTAATAAAGTTATCCTTTTTGCACAGCTGCGCTTCGTTTGACTTTTGAGCATAATCGGAATCTTTTAGCCAGGGGGTATATTCCGAAACTTGCATACAACAGGTAACGCCAGACTGAATACAGAATAATAATCCACCTCAAAGTATTCTAAAATAAAGTAGAAATACACAACCCCCACTGCAACTGAAATCTGTATCAACATGAAACAACGACAATTCTAATTTTGAAATCAACGATCTGTTGTCTGCATATTCTAAACTTTGACAGGTAATATACTTGGCGAAAACGTTACATTACATTAAACTTTAAGCAGAGAACATTATTTTAAGCAAGTAATTTCATTTTCTCACATCATTGCTTCGATGAACTATCATCCTGAAATGACGATCACAAAGTGGAATTAGGTGTTATCGCTTTGAATAAAGATCTTACATTCACTTGCAAAACAGAATAACGTAAATCAAGAGAATAGTTTTTTAAACAAGTTTGACTCAACATCTGGTACCATTACCAATAATTTTTTCGTCTTTCAATTACTCTGCTAGTGTACGATGATATAAATTTATTCTAGCGCCTTTGTGGCTAATGCTATCAGCTATATACCAGTATGAATGCCTATATGGCGAAAGCAACATCACAACATGAACGACGATCATAGGCCCAGACTTTGGAGGGGGGGGGGGATTCAAAATATAAGTCTGCGCCTATGGTTGAAACATAAATGTTATGATTTTGTGAGATTGGTGATAAAATATATTTGCTTATTTGTTGAATGTAGTAGTCTGTGGTTGTTCTACAATAGTTACCAATGAATGATGAATATACAAATCATTCGTTCAATTTTATTCATAGTATGCAACCATTAAAATATCAAAATTAATGCAAACTGTTCGACACGAGAAAAGATGAATAAAATCAAAATAAACTAAGTAAGTAACAATAACAGTAACAAACATGCACAAGTACAATAAATTGATATACGTATGCGGCTCTATGTAATTATATATAATTGAAGGATCAAATAAGAAGCTTAATCGACTAAGAAGCTTTATTTAGAAGCATTTTATCACCAAAATGTTTCTTGGCCATGAACATCATGTAATTTTTACGTTGTCTGGTGCCATAATTATGTTTATGTTCAACTCGGATCATTGTATCTATTTTGTGCTATCCTGTGCTATCCTGTGCTATCCTGTGCTATCCTGTGCTATCCTGTGCTATCCTGTGCTATCCTGTGCTATCCTGTGTTGTGTTGTGTTGTGTTGTGTTGTGTTGTGTTGTGTTGTGTTGTCACGAAGATCTTTTAGTCCATTGGCCTCATTCGATCAAAACTTACGACAAGCATCAACAAATTAAAGCGAGGTAACTTAAATAGATAACAAAAGATCTCAAGCTGCAACGAATAAACAAAAAAACAGCGAGTCCTACTGCATTTATTTACATCTATAAACTAGTATAACATACCAGCTATATAATACTGGTAGTAGTATACATACATACATACCAACTTTAAGATAAAACCAATGAATTGTTCAGATTTTGTGATGGTAGTGCTAGGGCCTGCTAGTAGTGCTAGTACTGGTATCAGTTGTTGTAATGTTTATCGCGACTGTTGTCAAATATTACGTGTTAATAATATCGATAACAAACTCAGGTTTCTTAAAATTACACTGAGAAGCTATGAAATGCATTGATAAAGAAAATATTAAATTATAACCCAAACAAGGATAAACAGAATCTTTAAAGGTAGCAGACTAATCTAAAATGGATATGGTTAGCACAAAAGTACCGCACGAAATAAGCGAAAAAAGCAAAGGAAAGTCGACTTAATAACTTAATAAAAATCATAAAAACACAACCTGATTAAAATATTGGAAACAAGATTATCTGTTTTCTCTGATGGTAAGCTGAAATAATTTTTTAATCCCCAACACGTCATATGATTTTTGATGTGACTTGTTTGTAAAAAGAATAAACGGATGCAATTTTTTTTAAACTAGTAATCCTCTAGTTAGTCTTTTTGTTGACCACTGGACGAAAACCAGCGAAACTTCTCCACTTCACTTCTCCACTCCTTCACTTGTTTATTGCTGGTTCAAAGTTCAAACCAGTTCTGTGGCGCAAAGAAATAATTTTTTTTCGGAACTTTCCGGAACACTATTTTTGACAATCCTACAACAACTGTCAAAACGTTTCCCAGCCATCACTTGCCGCTTTCAGGATTTCCTCGTGTGAATCCTCGAACTCATTTCCCAGTGCCGCCATTGTTGCTAAATCGCAAGTCGCAGCATAGTTACGGCCCGTGAACATGGTCTTTGTCCAGACGCTATCTTAGACCACTCTCATGGAGCCCAGGCCTCTTAGTCGAAAATTACGTCAGGGTACCAGACTTGGTGTAAGCAATAAGACGCTGCAAAGGAGTGTGGTTGATGTATGTATTCCACAGAGCCTGTTGGAGTCATAATTTGGAGTATACCGCCATAAAATTACTAGCAGAACGTGTCTGTCTCAGAAATCTCAAAGACCAATCCACCTCTTCTTGCTTAGGCCTCCATTATAAAAAATTATAAACCTTTTTAGACAATGAATCTTTGATTCTCAAATTGGATTCTGAAAATGAAGTTTAGTTTAACAACTAACTTCTAAATTTCTAGGAATCAAAAATGCAATAACTCAAATTTTCATGATGGCGGCCTTAAAAGAAAAATGGAAAGATTGATTGTTAACATTGACTCCGACGAAAATCAAAAAAGTTACAAAACCAAGCAATCCCAATTTGTTTCAGATTAACTTGCTACAACAACTGTTTACCTTGGTAAGGCCAAATATGAGTTTCAAGTTATATGAAAGTCAGTGTTTAGGCCTAAATGTGCCTTAGTTAGGCCGAATATGAGTTTCATATTATGCAAAAGTCTGTGTTTAGGCCCCCAAAAACAATTGTAGCAATGGATCTTCAAAGAAAATCACATTACATTTATAAAATGAGAATGGAATGTAAACAAACCTTATTAGTAACTTCAGTATCTGCACCACCTTCTAAAAGTTCTCTAACACAATCAACATGGCCTTTTTCCACTGCATGACATAGCGCTGTTCTTCCATCCTGTTTGAAAACAAATTATAACTTATGTAGAATAAACGAAGAAATGAGGAAAATTAACAAAAAACAAATACAATAATGATTAATTTAAAGATTTTAAAAATTACGGTACACTGGTTAAATTACTTCCTCCACAAATTGATTACATGAATGTGTGCCATTTAATGTTACATTTTAAAAGATTTTTAGTCAATAAATTGTTGATACTTATTTACATAAAAAAAAATTGTCTTAGATTGTTACAATTCAATGCCTATTATCTATAAACTATTATCTATCTTTTTGCTGCAACAACAAAACTAACAGTTTTAACTTTCCAGCAAAGAAAAATTATTTTCTTCTTAAGACACACTACTATCTGAAAGTTGCTCATTATGCAAAATTGTCATACAGATCAACATCTTCAGTTCATGATTTGTTTTTTTTATTGTTTAATGTAACTGCCAAACGTACACAGGTTGATTAACTAGCAAAAAGAAAACTGATTTTACTTTGAAGACACACTAATATCTTAACGTTTCTCCTGGTGCAAAATCATCATACAGATCAACATTTCTCTTTCTCAAACGTTTCTCGTTATGCAAAGTTATCATGCAGATCAACATCTTCAATCCATGAATTGAGTTTTTTTTATTGTTTAAGTGCGAAACATACATTGTTTCAATTGACTAGCAAAAACAACAAAATCATTTCCCCTTGAAGACACACCGATATCTTGAAGTTCTCTTTATACAGAAATGTCATACAGCTCAACATTTACACTCGACAAAACCAACAATTACATTCCTTTTAAGATACTCCATCATCTTGTTTCTCCTCCAAATCAACATCTCCGATCCATAAACAGATTCTATATGTTCAATTTAACTGCTTACATCAACAAGCAAAAACAACAAAATCATTTTGCTTTCACAAGAAACGCCAATACCTTAAAATTTCTACTATCGCTAAATTGTCATACTCTAACAACTCAAATCCACCATATCCTTTACCTTCTTATTATCGTTGTAACTACAAAATTTATACGACTTAAATTGGCCAGTAAAAGCAACAATCACCTTTCTTCAACGTACACATACAACATGTGGAATCCCGTTCCAACACAATATTGCGATCGAAGAAAAACAAGTATTATATCTCGTAGCTTGTACGAAACTCAAACATAATGTGGAAATTAATCAAAAAAATAATACTTGGTGCTTGATGTTAATAATAACTATTAAACACACAAATATTAAAAAACTTCGATGCATGTGTGTTAAGTCTTTGATAAATCTTATATGAATGTAAAACCACGATGAGCAACAACAGAAATCAACAAATAACTCCAAAACGTTTGCAGCAGTCAAACTTCAAGAAAAACATTATTATTAGCATTACCACTTGCAGCTGCAGATCACTCTTCCTGCATCTACGGAGTTTTATTTTGGTTCCTCACATTGCAATGAAATGTAAACTCTGCTACCAAAATTTCTACGCTTTCTTCCAGTCCGACAGCAATAAATAAGACTGGATAATGAATCTATCAAAACAGGCACACGAAAGCTGGAAACAAACCATCCAGACTACATTCACTTCATCAGCAACTTGCTTTGACAAACGAATGAAATCATCTATTTATTCGGTCGTAGAAACTACTGAACTCGATGCAAGTACAGTTAAGTGAAAAGATTTCAACTGTAAATAATTTATGAAGCAGATAAAAAAGGAACAGTAATAACAATAATACGAAGTCAAATAAATTGAAAATTAAAGAAAGCGGTGCAAAACGATAAAAAATGCCTATGCGAAGATTCAAGCTAATAATGAAAAAGGCTTGTTTAAAAATATAGTTACACAATTCGATAGAATTTCGCCCTAACCGAATAAGGGCGTAACTTTTTGCAGAGCAAGTGAATTCTACACTAACACCTGCGTAAATACGGACTAATCTTAAACTATTGTTGCGTTTAATAGAATTAAAAGGATCTGAGTGGGGTTTGCTGTGCTTCTATTAAATCAAAAAGATCATCTCAATAAATTCCTCTCAATTTCAAAATTCCTACGAACATTGGTTCGATAAAACGTCTTGTACGTTAGAGAATCAATTCGCATGCAATCGTCGATCCCCTCTGTGGTTGAAATCACAACTTCACAAACCTAATTCATGTTGAAACAGTCGTGTTTGATGTATAGGCCATTGCCGATTTCAAAGCGCTTTATAAAAACATAGTTGTGTTGTGCTATTAACCATGTATAAACTAAAGCATGAAGATTGGGGTGAGATAAAGTTAGTAGAGCTGAAAGATTTGAAAACAATAATTAAAAACATCAAAATTATCTTTGACAATAGTGAAAATATTATATGTGAAAATATAAAAAGAGGTAATTTGTGTGATGATTGTTCAGTTTTGATCACTTGCCCCTTTCTACCCCTCCCCCTTCTCTCTTAACGACTAATTTAAATTGTAGTCAAGAATCGTAATCAACCCATATAAATTTTAGTCAATTTCTGAATTTCTGAAATCAAAACTTGTAAAACATTTAATAAATGCACTCTGGATCACAATACTAATCTCGTTGATTGGTGTAGTAAATATCTTGACGAAAATAAAAATTGTAGAGCTTCCCAATATTAAAGGCATTAAGCTACGGGAATGACAAATTTTCGTGGAGCCTGTTCCTGTTCTCGTGTGATCAGTGAAATATGTTTGTAGGCAAATATTTATAGAAACTAAATATTAGTCTATAGGTATGATATAAACTTTGAAAACATTGGGCTTTGGAAAGGAAAAAACAAAACAAAGCGCTCGAGTGTACTCGCTCTAATTATTCCAATTATTCTAATTATTCTAATTTCATTCAAATACCAAACAATCGTTTCACGTTATCAGTTGTTAGACAGCCAATCAAATGATAGAGTTAAATTATGATGACTCAGAAATGGTCACAATTTAAGTATACCCTGTTTATATAACGCGAGTTGGTGCATTCAAGCCATGGTGTTGCGATACAAAACTAAAATAAATATGAAATCTTCACAGAAAGCAAATATATATGATCTCATCAACTTATACAAAACTTCAATAACTCAATGACTGGATGAATTCTCAGCAAAACAAAAACTTTGAACAGTTTCAGATGACTCTGAAAATGAAATTTGAATAATTTCAACTGATCAAAAGATGAATGAATTGTCAACACAAAGGATTTAAAAAGTTCCAGATGACTCTGAAACTTGTATAATTTCAATTCACCAAAAGATGAATGAATTGTCCACACAAAGGATTTAAAAAGTTTCAGATGACTCTGAAGATGAAACTTGTATGATTTCAACTGATCAAAATATGAATGAATTGTCCACACAAAGGATTTAAACAGTTTCAGATGACTCTGAAGATGAAACTTGTATGATTTCAACTAATCAAAATATGAATGAATTGTCCACACAAAGGATTTAAAACGTTTCAGATGACTGAAGATAAAACTTGTGTGATTTCAACTGATCAAAATATGAATGAATTGTCCACACAAAGAACCGAAACAGTTTCAGATAACATTTGTATAATTTGAACTGATCAAACAATGATGAATCGCCAATACAACGAATTGAGCAATTTCATATGACCTTGTAGACGAATCTTGTATTATTTCAATCGACCAAACGATGAATGAATTATCAACACAAAGGATTTAAACATTTTCTGATGACCCTGAATATAACGAGATTTGTAGGCTTGTAGTGCAGGTGCAAAATTATTTTCGTTGCAAGGCGTCCAATGTTTAATTTACTAAAGAAATGTGTCTCAGTATGTACAAAATGATATGATAGTTAATATAGTTCAGTTGACTGAGATTTGAAGAGTTAATGTTTGACGTAACAAGAACATACTGATATTTAAACTTATTTAATCAATTTGATTGCCCTGTCTGAATGACAACTAATACTTTTATTAAATCACCTCGTTGTGCGTTGAATGCAACTGATGTAATGCTTGCCGCCATTATTGCTATAACTCGAGTTTTCATAACTAGAAATTTATCTATGGCCTCATACATAGATCCAGCAAAAAACTATATCTTAGCAAGTGATATTTCTATTCTATATTCACATATTTATAACTGATTAATTTGAGATATGTTTTCACCAATAATTTTGTAGTATGATGGAGATTTTGTGGAATTTTTGTTAGTGAAATTTTAATAAAACAATCAGTAAATTAAAAAAATGCTTTCTAATTTTCACAAAACCTGGTCAAAGGGTAATCTTCTTGATAGGTGTTGTTCTATAACATTTACTTTCTTCGAAACCCCTTGGAAAAGAGTACGACTATTTAGAAGAAAGATTTTCAAAAGATTTTAAGATAATTTTCCAGAAAACAAGAAGATTTTGTGAAAATTCTACGAGATTTTTGGTAGTGAATTACAAGGCCCACAAGATTTTCAGAAGTCCCACGTATAATGTCACCAATGTACAGATTCAGTTGGGTTTACCTTCCAACATATTTTTTTTTGTCTTAAATGATCTGAATCTTTGAATCTAATTTCAGGATATTTGCATTTTTAAACTTTAGACTTAGCTACTTGAAGGCGTTTTGTTGTTGTTGAGCAGCATGATTTCTGTTCTTTCTTGGTTTGATGTATACACGCATTTATACATTGTGTAATAGCTACATAGCGCAGTAGTTTATATAGTAGTTATTTCCAAACAAAGTATCAAACTTTAACCAATAATAACAATAGAAGGTTGGAAAATCGGAACTGAAAGCCAATGGCATTAAACGTTTAACTGCTGAAACTAATGTCAGACTTGGACGAGAAGACACTTGTGGAAGCTAATGAAATGATTCAAAAATATCATCTCACATATTTTGACCACTACTGAGTAAATCTACTTTCCTTCATGATGATTGATTCAAAACATGATATGCTCTTGCCTTAATAATGATATTTGCAAATCTGGCATCAAGCTTTCAAAGTCAGTTCAGAAATGTATCTACCATTGGATTTTTACATACATTATCGATATACAACTCTCTGGCTTTGCAGAAAAATTACTGTTGGATTCCATTGTGTATAGCTCAAGAGATTAATCAGAAGATAATGGGATGTAAAGTATCAAATTTAAGTTAAAGCTATTTCTGTTCAGACAGAAATATAAAAACAAAACCTACTCCATAGCAACATTTCAAATATATATATATATATATATATATATAATAGACACCCGGCATTCTGACGTAAATTTGAATACATTTGCATTATTCATAAATTCCACATTTCCCAGCGGCTTTCGTTTTATTTTTCAAAATTGTTTAAGGTCTTACCTAAAACATGAAATCTGAGTAAATTCTAAAATTACACTGCTAATTCTGACAAAACAGCAAGAAATTTGCATAAACTCATTTTTCAACAAAAACAAAAGTTTTCATTTGATAAACATTACTTACTGAATCTGTCAATTCTAAATCTGCATATTTTGCCAGAAGAGCTTTTATGACATCACAATGGCCCTCTTTAGCAGCTATGACCAATGGGGTATCTCCATGCTAAAGTAAAATGTTATTCATGAATGAATGAAGATAATCAAATTACTATTTAAATACAGGGCTTATAATCAATGTTTTTATTTTTACGAAAACAACAAGTGGCCGACAGGTCGATCACCCCCTACCAGCACGTCCGTGGCCAGTAGGCCTCCTAAAAAGCTAAAAGGTTGGCAAACATATCCCCTTTTGGAAATGCTTTCTTGGAACGAAAGTATGCAGTCACAGCCTTTTGAGTCCCCCTTCATACATACGGCCGGATACAAATGATAACGACCTTCCAAAATTAGCAAAATATTTCGATCGCCCCACCAGCCCGAGGCAAAAATATCCCCTTTTTATAAAAAATCTTTCTTGGAACGAAAATTTGCAATCATAGCCTTTGAAGTCCCCCTTCAGGGCTATGACCGGATACAAATGATAACGACCTTTCAATGTTAGCAAAATATTTCGATCACCCCACCAGCCCGAGGCAAAAATATCCCCTTTTTATAAAGAAAGAACTCTCTTGGAACGAAAGTGTGGAGTCACAGCACCAGAGTCAGAGTCAGAGCCCCCCCCCCCCCCCCCTTCAAAGGAATATAGCCGGGTAAAAATGTTGATGTTATCATGTAAATCAGAAAGCGAACTTGGGAGAAAACACTTCATAATTGATTGTAGCTACAAATGTCTACGACAGATATTGCAAGAAACTTTCTTACAGTCAGTTCATGACCAATAAATAACAGCAAAGCAAAAATTTAATTCTCAAACAAAAAAATTCCACCGTATTTCAAAACACTCCTACTCAACAATATTACATATTTAATGAACTTGCTGTGGAGGACTTAAAAGTTACGAAACCATGAGACCTATAGAACAAATTAGAATCATCCGACGAAAGCTTAATAAGAAACAACGTCTGTAGCATTTGAGCTTGCAGTTTTCACAACAGCCTCATATGAATTTTCATGTAGAAGTTGCATCCGCAGTAATGATGATCTACCAACACATGTTAATGCAGTTGTATACTATCATAAACATTCTATCACAAACAAGAGAAACAATGTAGTTACCTTATCTGGCATATTAAGATACACTCCATGATTGAGAAGAGCTCTGACAGTAGATTCGTGCCCACCTTTTGCAGCCCACGTCAATGCCGATCGTCCATCCTGTGAAATGATACCAAGTTAAAATAAGATGGGGCTTCAAGTAAAAGGAGATTAGTAAAATACAGTTTTCATATTATCTTGTGGTCATTGTTTGCACATATATGGCGTGGGCATGCACATTAATATTTTATGTACAAAATCGTAATTAGCAGTGCTGTAGATGTGATGAATTCAAGATGATAATGATTATAACTGTCGCGTTATTCAATGTTTTTATAGTAAAACCTCCTTATAACGGACACCTGTGGGACCAGCGTTACTGTCCGTTGTAAAGAAGTGTCCGTTGTCTGGAAGTGTCATTCTTTTACAAAGGTATGACCCTGTAAACTTTTAAGACAAAAATATTATCTGTAGCTTGGAGGTGTCCGTTGTTGGAAGGTGTCCGTTATTTGGAGGTTTCATTCTTTTACAAAGGTATGACCCAGTAAAATTTTGAGACAAAACTATTTGTCCGTTGCTTGGAGGTGTCTGTTGTTGGAAGGTGTCCGTTGTTAGGTGGTGTCCGTCAATGAATGTTTCACTGTATTAATACTATTGTACTCTTTTCTGTTGTTCTATTTACAACTGATAAAGGGGCTAAAATGTTTATTTTTCCAATCGCTTGGCTAATGATAAATGCTAAATTAATATTATTTAATCGCTGTTACTGTTCTCGTTGTCGAACATATACCGTATAATCAACTTATTCTAACACAGAATGAGTTTATTCTGTAATGAATAACAGCATAAATAAAACTGTCAAGTTTTTGTAAAAATCTAGGCCAATAATTATAGAATTCATCTTTCAGAATTTATACATGAATTACAATTGTAGCTAAAACAAATCTACAAGTTTACATTCTATTTGCAGAGATGTAGCTTGAAATTCGGAAGGTTAATAATTTTAAATTGTGATTAAAACGATGTCCGAAAGGCAAACTTATAGTTTGGGTTCATCCAGTCATCTGCGATCACATTTACATGTCCAAAATTGGAAATCAAAATTGCCCTCATTCGTGAGTTTTTAGGTAAATTTAAAGGAATGCCATTCATTTCCAGAACCTTGCTCCTGTATTGACTTTGAGCAGTGAATCTTTCCAAATTTTAAACTTCCAAGTCACCACTATAGCAAGTATGTTGTGTTAATGAAAAGAGTGGAATGGAAATAAACTAACTTGGATGGAAAAAAAACACAGATTGGGAAAATTTTAATTTCAATTTTTGGACAAGTAAACGTGGTTGAAAATGACTGGATGATACCCCCAGACTACAAGTCGGCCTTTCATACGTCATTTTATGCACAATTTGAGATTCATAGTCTCACCATTTTCGAGCTGCAGCCCTGCAAACAACAATATTTGTTTAGGTCACCCGGTATTTATAGCTACACAAAAAACAAAATATCTATTGGTTAAAGCGGCTTACTTCGAGTTTCTCACTTGTATCGAGTCAGTTTCGATACACTACTTTAACGAAAGTCCGCCGTTTGGGAATTTTTCAAAAGTTCAAGATATTAATTATTTGACTTGAGATTCAGATTGGGAATGAAAAAGTTACTCAAAATATGACTTTTCATTATTTATTCATAACTATAAATGATTTTATCATCATTTAAACCTCGAAAGATTATAAGGGATTTGACCATAAAATTGTCTGGGGGTGAAAAATTTCACACTGAGCGTTTTTCACGGTCAAATACCTTACAAAGTCTCAAACTCTAAACTCCTGTAAAAATTCAGCAGTTAATGATAAGCATTTGAAAATTCAAACATTGACTACGTTTTGTACGAGGAATCTGAATTTGAATTAAAAAATTTCGCTGAGCAAAATTTCGAATTAATCCATAATGGCGCATTTTGGCGTATTGATATTGAGTCTCATCACAATCGCGATCGCAACGGATATCATAATCACGAACAAAATTCGTCTTGGATTCAACGTTCAACTTCACTCAGATTTAACTAAGTTAGCTACTCTGAGCATTATTATAATGCTGAGCATTATAAACATTGTAAACTTTGAAGGCAAGGTCAAACTTGACACGTGACTTCAAACAATTGATTTAATATTAAATTTGATTCGACAAAACGGTGAATTATGAATATTCAAACTAAAAAGATATTTCCATTTTAACATTATCCAAGAGCAAAGTATTTTTGTCTCGGTGAAGGTTTGTGATGGTGACCTGATACGCTCCACTTGATTACCCTGCGCTTTTCTGACCGTTCTAAAAAAATCTTGTAAGTAAACACAATAACAGTCTGGACAGAAAGACGATTAATTGAAACGATAAGCGAATTGGATTGTGGGTAGCCAGTCGACATTATAGTTAAACGATTAAGTCAAAGGTCGAGTTGAAAACCTGCAAATGTCATAACCAACTTCATAGACAATGCAATAAAAAATTACCAAAAATGCAGTGTAAATAAACCACAAAAAGATAGGTGTATTTGGTGTTTTTAAAACATTGATTTCACTAAAGTAAAGATTAGCTATGTATTAGGAATAGATAATTTCCAGAAGTTTTCAATGCAACAGCATAATCCAAAAGTAATTTTTCTAAAGACATCTAAAATTCTAGCCGTGCCCAAGAAATAACTACGTAAAGCACATAAGCTTAACATGTTCATTAAGGAGAACGAATATAAAAATGGCTGCAGCAAGGACAGTCTGGACAGTCTGTAGATAACTACCAAATCAGAAATGTTATTAGTGCGCGTGAGTCAATGAACTGAATTTCAAGTTACTTTTAGATTGGCTGCCCTTCTATTCTCTTTAATGAACATGCTTTAACGTCAAAACGTGGACTGGATATGAATGGCGTTCCTTTAATTGACTTGAAAGCTCGCGTATTTTAAGCAATTTCAATTTTCAGCCTTGGACAGGTAAACGCGATCACAGATGATTGGCTGATATCCCAAACTCTAAGTTTTTCCTCTGACGTCGGTTTGAATACAATTTATAATTTGCAGCCTCGTGGCTTTCAAGCTGCAGCCCTGCAAACGCAGATAATTTTTTGACCTGGTATATGACAAAGAAATTAAACAAAGCCTAGGAAAAGAACAAGCCTTTCTTCCCAAAAAATTACTGCAAACAATACATGCGGCGAAGAAATGTTTCTGAACTTTCAAAACGGGCTTACAACATTTATAAATAGTGTTCCAAACTCTAAAATTTATTTTAAAATCTTTTTGGACTTATACTGCACTTTGCTATACTATTTTTGATTCTACGGCAAAGCTGTTATGTTGAAAATCGACGGAATACCAAGCTCGATTTAATCACAGTCGATGATTTAATCCTCAAACGCCATTTTAAAAAGGCTGGTCGAAGTTTTGCCAATGATACTGTTTTTTGAAAGGCCATCAAAAAACTGTTTTTTGGTCTATTTTTCGAAATGACAGCTTTGTTGTCAAATCAAAATATCATCAAGTAATGCAGTATATAAAGATTTTAAGAATCGACTGATTACTCAATTTCTTTTTGGACCATCAAGTATAATATTACACCAAGTTGATTATTGAAATAAACCATATGCTTCAGTTTAGAACGGACTTTCAGAATCGTGATGCATGGGTGATGACAAACCAAAAAATTGAAAACACATAAAAATAAAACACACACCATAATTCCTATAGCCCGTGGTTAAGATTTTTATTAAAAATAAACACCAAATCTGTGTGAATGTAAAAATCTATTTTCGATAACTTGGACACGCTCGCCCGAAATTTTAGGATTTTTTTGTTGTTATTAGTCAATACTGAATTTAATAATTATGTGTAGCCACTCTAAATAACGACGTGTATGTTTTCACAGCTTTTTTCATCTATCAATGCAGCATGCATTTCAACCTTTGAGTAACAAATGTAATTAGTTTATAACTTCAAACAACATACCAAACATTCAACTTTCACAAAAAATATAATTTAAATATAATTTAAGAAAAAGGCTTGATAAAATAAGAATATTTCCATACCTGGTCAACCAAGTTAACATTTGCTCTGTTCTCGAGAATCAAGCTTATTACATCTACAAATCCTCCCTTGGCTGCCATGATCAGAGGAGTCCAACCATGCTGAAAAAAAAATCAGGTTAAAAAAAATGCAACCTTGAATAGGCCATTCCGAAAAAGATGGCGGCAGGGGGCCTTTTGCCGAGATTCATTGCGTTCGACGATCGACCGCCGGTAGCTATAGAACTGTTGGTGGTTGATGATTCATAAATCAAACGCAATGAATCACCGGAAAAAGCCCCCTGCCGCCATCTTTTCGGAATGTCTAATTAGCTTCAACGACACACAAACTCCATTAATAATTAAGAAAAACAAATCACTGACACTCTCATATGAA
This sequence comes from Phacellophora camtschatica, assembly GCA_036873815.1. NCBI lineage: Eukaryota > Metazoa > Cnidaria > Scyphozoa > Semaeostomeae > Ulmaridae > Phacellophora > Phacellophora camtschatica. Next base: position 15,297 of record JAYJMH010007697.1, read on the forward strand.
ATTTCACATGATCTCAGTGTCGCTCCTCCACCTGAGCTAATATCCTCTGCTCAGCTACGACGACTTATCACCTTACAGTCAACCTCGTATCCAGGGCTATTTCATTCAGAAGAAATATTTTATGAAATAGCCCTGGGCACGAGGTTGCATTACAGTATAAGAAATTGGCCTAATTTCGTTCAGATACAAGATGGCCTAATTTCAGAAAGCCTGTTTTCAGCTGGAAACGTATTTGAAAAGGCAAGTACAGAAGAAGTAAAACTACCGGGTGTCCCAAAAAAACCTTACACGGGTTTTGCAAATATTATGCAAAAACGTGAATATAAGACTTTTCGTAAACACATCTATTAAACAGCCTGATAGCATACGAGTAATTTGTAACCTCGATTATCAAAAAAGCAAATGTAACAGCTGTGATATCGTCATCCATATTTTAAAGTCTTATTCAGTGAAAACAACGTGTTTTGCTATTGAAGCGTTTCAGGCTCCTAGATGAAAAAGTGTCATCGATTTCAAGTTGGTCAATTTTCTCCCTTTCAAACAAAGCAATCTATAAATTTTGGACACACGGTTGTGGTAGTACAAAAGATGTTTTTACAAGCTCGAAGCAACTTCTTCCACTTTCAAGCAACATTTCGTCTTTTAGAGACGATGAAGATGCAGTAAATTCTCTCACAACTTCCAGAACTGTTCATTGTGTTTTGACGGTGAGTTTGATTAAAACCAATCAGAGGCAGCAAATCTCAAATACTGCTATGTGATTAGGGTAAAAATGTCTCGTTGCAAAAGGCCAATTTTTTGCTGTGATATTGTAAGTCCTGGAGTGCACGGATAAGAGAACATGATAGAAAATAAATTTCCCAAAGTGGAAGCGAACTTCAAGTATTACGTAATGAGTCTAACACCTAAATGAATTTATTTTGAGATTCTGTGTTTCCCTGCGTTCTCTTATATGTTTTACGTCGCTACGACAAACATGACTTATAAAAAAAAATAATCCATGCTTTCAATCCAGGTAATAAATTTGTATTTCTCCTGAAAGCTCAGATTTGTTGTCTGTCAAACAATATGTTTGGCCGAGCGACTCAAAAAAGTATAATTGACATAATCATTATTTGTTTTAAAAAATAAAAGTCAAGGGCTCCGTTACGAAGAAATTTCTTTACAGCGTTGGCTATTTGATTTAATTAACAATATGATTTTTTTATTTCCCATTTCTGTTCAAATAAGAATATAAACACGGGATCTATTGTCATTTTCCTTTGCTTTTTAAGCTGGGCAGCTGAGGTTTTCTGCTTGATGAAAAATATGCATGATAATATAAATGTTCATGTTTAATTTTCTTCCAATCTAGTCTTTAAAATTACAAAACTATATATTGCGAATAAAGTACATGCCTAAAGAAAAATTGTTCAAAATGCTAACATGGTTTCAGGCTGTGCCTTTTGACGAGTATGAAAACTAGATTACGTACAGGAAATATATATATCATAGGTGAACATAGGGCAACCAGTTTAATATATGAACACCCAATAATGTCTCCTTCAATTCCTACCCTGACCACCCCCCCCCCCGGGCAGCCCGAGGATCAACAAATTTTCATGCACAAATGCCCGGGGACCGGGAACATTTTTTTGGCGAATGCCCGGGGGCCGGAAATTTTTTTATTTGCAAATGCCAAAGGGTTTCCCGGGGGGATGGTCAGAGCAGGAATTGAACGAGACATAATATATCGTATATGAAGAAAATTAGGTGTAAAGAATCAACTAGTTAGTAGCCAATGTTTACGATTGAATAATGCTTGCAAATATTGAAAAATTTTTTTTAATCCAAATGGCGAAAGAGAACAACAGACAGAACACCTCTCCCTCTTACATATCAACTCTGTCACCTGCGGGACATAAAAAATTTCCTTTTAACTTTCCTTAGAGCTCAATAACATAGCTCTACCAGTACTGTTTCCCCCAACAATATATTTCGAAACATCGTGGGTGGGATATGGTTGCCCTATGTTATCACATATTTATATGATGATTTTTACTATTTTATTTAATGAATGAGAACGAAATAGATGATTTCCCTCTGGACATAAGCCTCACAGTATGCAACATGAGTCATGTTCTCGGCATCATGCAGATGACTTCTTCCAATAAACCTTGACATTTATAGATATAACGAATAAAGATGAACAAATAATGGTGTCAATATTGCAGAAAATTGGTCACCCTATTTTATTTTAATCTCTTCTTAATTTCCTGTTAACAATGCTCTATAAAAAGCTAATAACTTTTCAATTTAATTTTTAATTTTTCTATTTCCAAAAATGCTGTTTTCGTAAAAGAAAACGCTGTTCACAGGCTATAGAGTCCCTGGGCTGTAGCAAGCTCGAGAACGCAAGAAACCTATTTTTAAATTTCAGCCTATTGTTGGAAAACAAAAAGCTGTTGTGTCTTCAATTGTCTCTCGAGAACAGCAGTATCTGGGCTTCTTGTAATGGTGTTTCGTACATGCAGGAATAAGTAAGTTATCGTATTTAACGTGCCTAGCCCGCGAAAGTCTCGAGATGACTTGTTTCCAGCAGGGGACACGGGTTATATATAACCTTTCAGTGATCACAATTGCTACGAATTGGTTGGCTACAAGTTTTGGAAAGTGTAAACAAATTCCTCCATTTTCATTTATGTCACATATCTATGGAGGGTATTATTTTTTCTTCGGGATATTTTCTATGTTTTTGCACAAATCATTTGCCTTACACCATTTAAAAAATTATTGTTCCAGATTTACACATTCTAGAACGGTTTATTCGTTTATGAGCAATGAGCAATATTTATGATGTGTTTCAATAGTCTTCTTAACCCTGTTGAGCAAATTAGCCGTTAGCAAACGAAGCCATGTTTTGATTTTCTGCTTGAGAGAATTCGCTTTGTCTTGGCTAATCGTCTTGAGATTGGCGTGTCGATTATTTCACTATTATTACAAATTCTGCCCTTGCTTACTGCATCGCTTGTACCGACAATCGAAAGGCAGCAAAGAAAGTTGTATTCTCAAAAGCATAAATACTAGTGACTATGGGATACAGACTTCAAATGCAGAAAAATGTTTCTTACCTCTAAGCTTGTAGCTCCTCGTTTTAAGCCGGTTGAAATTGCTAGAGCACCACTGTTCCTGACAAGAGCATCGCCAATATTCAATATGAGAAGGCTGTTCATCTCTGGAAGGGCCTGCAAAGGATATATGTATTTAAAAACACAAGTTGTAAGGCCCTTTTCCATTAATTAATCCATTTTCAGATGAAAGCGGAGCAGAAATGATCCATTTTTGATTTTGCGTTCCCGTTAAAACGATTGAAAACAGATTGATTTGAGATCCAAGCGGATTGATTTGAAAACGCTGTTTAAAGTTGAATGATTTGAAAACGGAGCTAATCGAAAAGGCATCGTTTTAATGGAAACATCCATGATGATGTTGAAAACAGAGTAGTGGAAACAATCATGCCTTTCTAAACACGGAATGATTTGAAACAGGAGCGATTAGAAAAAGGGATGAAAACAGAGTAATGGAAAGAAGGCCTAAACTAATAAGTCCTAATAAATGTCAACAAGCAGTATCAATAACGACTGTTTTATTCAAGTTATTATCGTTAACAAATATGCATTGTCTGTGACCTAATGTACTTAGATTTACTTAGATTATGTACGGCACAAGCTAGATAAGCTCTGCTTCCCTTGGGTCGTGTAGAATGCAGTTTTATATTAAAAATTGTATTATATTTGTTTAGGTTATGAACGTTTTGCATTCTATGAACAAAACTGATGATGATAACGATGTCATATGGGCATCAACATTTTTTTAACAGAAGAACTGATGCTTAAAACGCTTATGACAAAATACCAAGTTTCCTTAACCCTTTCACTCCCAGAATTATTTCTACTAAACAGGCAAATCCGTGTGCAAGTTTTATTTTGAAGAGCTAGTACATGCAAACCAACTTCTGAAATCAACATTAAGTTCTGCCAGCATTTACCTGCAGCAAATGCAACGTTTTACGTTGTTTGTCAATGGGTTCTTGCTGGGGTGAAAATGTTAATCAATTATGCTCCGTTTTTGTTTGTGCGTTTTCAATAAAAAACGGTATAATATGTTCGTAAAAACGGAGCCATTAGAGCTAACTTGTGAACACATTGTTTCTAGCATGGCTAGAAATTTGTATTTGGTGCTTGCGACCAAACAACTTTGCCTACAAATTTCCTGCAAGATACTGACAATTTAACACAATAAACAACGCAACTTCCGACAAAATTCTACAACATTTCCTGCAAGATCACTTTTTGAAAACAAAATCCTGCGGCCATTAATCACACGGTCGGGTGCCTTTTCGTGCCATTGTTTCTGAATACCAAAAACAAAAGCTTTTGGAAACGCTGAAAATTCTCTGTATTGATTTCAAATTTTTGAATAGTTTGAGTGAGGCTAGTATTAGGGTTCGTCTTTTGGACCAACACAACTTTTCTATGATGCAACTTCTTTCGCCTTTAAACTCAACCATGAGAGTGACCCAACACAGAGTATGAGTGAAGAGATCAATCAATGAGGCAATCAACAACAACCTTCATGGGCACAGGGACGCATCAAAATAAACTGCTGTAGAAACAGAACGGCAATGAGCATATCAAATAAGCATCATTTTAACGTGAAAATTATCAAAATAAAAACGGAGGGAACTTTCAAATTTAGTTTAAGATTAAGTGCACACAAAAAATATTAATTTCAAAGAAAATCATCTTAAAATTATATTCAAGAAAATTCAGTACTTTAGCATCAGCTTTCACAAGAAAACTTAGATACATCACTAAATTGCAGACGAAACTACGAAATCTCACCCGTGCTAGTGACATGGCTCCTTTTGACCCAAATGTGTTATCGTTCAAATTTACAACCTGAAAATGAAGACCAAAAATATATAAATATAAAAAAATGAAAAACAAGATGGCATTATCAGTTAATTATTTGCTGACTATTGTCACATGTAACAATAGTTGTATTAATCTTGCATAGTCTTGACATGTTAATCTCAAACATCTTAGGATAATCCAAAGTGTCTTTTTGTCTCTGACAGATTACAAGATTGATGGTTTTTGATTATTTCGAATAACATAGTTGTTGGACAAGACTGGCTATAACAGTCACTCCATTTTCGTAGTGTTACTGTAATGGCCAGCTTCCATGAAACACTTTCTGTATATTAAATCGGACACAGGAAAAAAAATTTCGAGTCTCAATCAGATACGAGTATTTCAGAAGAATGAAACCGTTATGGTTAACGAACACGGAATTGAACTAAATTGGTGAATTTGCTAAATTCGACTGATTGGACTCAGATATTGAGATTGAGAAAAAAACATGGAAACACAATTTGGCTTCATAGAAAGCAAAAATATGCTAGAAGAGTGGTGTTTTGCACTTCACAAACAGATTTTATTTCATATGCAACAACCTTGCTCTGCATTCATATTCAAGAATTTGAAGTCGTAAAAGCCTAGGTCCAGCCCGGCCTGACGAGTAATATTCCAGAACAAGGCTAAGCAAATTTCCTGATTTGTGTTAACTGTTAAAAAAAGTTTTGGTTAGCAATATGTCAGTTCTAGGGAGCATTACAGAGATCATATTGGTAGACTGCCGTCGGAGCATCTACCACTAAGGGAAATAAAATTAGTTGCTATTTTTGTAACTAATAATATACACCCTAGTATATTACCTTAGTATATTAGTACAGGTATGTGTGCCACCGACACGGATGGTAGAAGGCAGAAAATTATCTAAACATGGGTATAATGTTTGGCAAAAATGCCAGTTGGGTTAGATATTAAAAATTGTCTTAATGCTAGGTGATTTGGAGCGAAACACAACATCAATGTTGGGTATACACGAAAATTTGAACATTAAAGATGGATAGGTGTATAAAATCTCAGTGGTACACTCCGGTCCGACCATTGGGACATGTACCTCCCCAGAGTTGACAGTTTGGTGCAATGAATGCGAGAAACAAATTTCGTAAAAAAATGCTTATAGACAGTCAATGTAAGCAGAAGAATGACTTCGACAAGTTAATTTTAGATTTAAAGAAGAAAATGTATGTATATATTTAAATTAGATGCATTAAGGAATACCTTGAGATTTTTATTGCAAACAAAAGAATCTACCAAAGCCGTAATGCCCGGATGATGGATACCATTCTGAGGCATTTGAATCTCCTCAAGGCTGCCCAAAGTCTACAATGGCAAAAACATAAAAATCAGTTACAACAAAAAATGGTTCAAGGAATATGAAAATATCTAATAGCAGTAAGTATATATAATGTAACAGAACTTATTAATTTCAATAAGGGCATTTGATGAAAAGATTTTAAGTATAATTAGATAAAAGTAAAGAAACTGTTGAGCAGTGAATCTTTTCAAATTTTAAACTCCAAAGTCAGTGTTGTAGAAAGCAGGTTGCTTCAATGTGAAAACGTGGACTGCAAATAAATGATGTTCCTTGAAATTGACTTGAAAGCTCATGGATGAGGGCAATTTTAATTTCAAGTTTGGGCAATAGTAAACTTGGCCATTGATTACTAGATGCAATCTTAAAACACTAATCTTGCCCTTCATACATTGTTTTGAGCACAATTTGAGATTTTCTGGCTCACGGATTTGAGGAGCAGCAGACAAGATTGTTTTTGGGGTCACCTGGTATGTACAACCATATCATCAAAATTAAAAAAATTAAAATTAATAAAATAAATAAAATTACAAAAATATCTTGACATTTTTTTGAAATGAAAAAGTCCTTGTTAAAGTCAATTCAAAATGATTGCTGATGCTCATACCTTGAAAAGGGAAGATAAAGCCACTGCACCTTCATTCTCTAATCTATTTCGTCCAGATATGAATATTTTAAGTTTAAGTGGAGTACCAGCTGAAACACTTGATTTATGACATTCCAAGAGTGCCTCAGATAAAATCTAGGAAAAATAGTGAATCTTAGATAAAATCAGTTTGGTCACCCCAGTCGTTATTGCGTTATTGCACACACAAATTTATGCAAATTCAATGAAGTAAAGTTTTACATATACAGTTTTTAGTGTTGATACACAAAAATTGAAGTGTTCAACAAAGAATTTTCTGCCTTTAAACATTGACTTATATTATTACATATATAAGTGAAATATATATGTAATAAAATAAAAAATATAAGTTGGGTCTACCTTGCCTCCTCCAATTCCCAGACCATTGTTATTCAATCTTAGAATCTCTAAACTGTAGCACACTGGACTCATCAGCAGTTTCTTTATAGCTTTAACACCATCTGGACCAAACGCATTGTCTGATAAATCCAGTTCTTTCAGCTTGGCTCCTGCTTCGATCAAACAATTGCCCAATGACATCTATTAAAAAAAAATAACTTCTATTGCATATCAAAACAAAAAAATCAGGGCACAAAAAAACACAAATTTGTAGAAACTGGAATATTTTTGCTTTGAAAATTCAGAACTATGAGCACATCACTTGAAGGATAATTGATTATGGTTGTTGATAAAATAAATAAAAAAATTTTAATTTCAATTTCTGTTTCAATTTCAAAAAGCATTTCCTGGTCAACAGATTTGAGGAAAACCATTTGATTTTAGTATTTTAAAATTCCTTTCCTCTGCAGGTAAAGGTAATTCATTTGGACAATAAACTATTATTTAGCTCAAGTCGACCACTTAAAATCAATTTTTTATGATCAATTTTATTCAAGATGCTGCTGAAAGGTGCTTTCATAAACATCAGTAGACTCCTGCGAGCAGACAGTCAGCATTTTAGCTTTGCAGACACAAGCTTTTATTCCTTTTAATATTAAAATAAAGTATTTTATCAAAGTAAAATTGTGTGAAAAAGGATTCATAGGTATTTGTTATATCCTTGATAATAATATGAGTGCTTATCATTGAGAAAATGTTGAAAGATTGACCAGCTTTTTGAAAGTTTTTTGTTCCCCTCTTTCGGCAAAATTGCTTTAGATTTGGAATGAAATGTAACCAAGGGGCAAGGCTTGTATGTGAAAGGTAATTTCTTAAAATTGTGAAACCTCAAAATAACACAAATATTAATCAACTAAATTTCAGAAAAAAATTGTAAGCAAAACATTTTCCAACAGTATTTTGAATTAAATTGTTATTTTAGTTACTCACTAATGAAGGAGGAATCTCACTTCTAACTCTGCCAGTGTAAATGTCGCTCCATAAGGCTTTCTATAAATTGAAAAAAAACATTAATTACAATTAAAATATTAGCAATTTTTTGCATTATTGTGTTTTATAAAAACCAAATATCTATACAGAATGTACTGCATTTTATTCATATTTTTAAACTATTGATAATTAAAAATATTGTAAAAAATAGGTTGATCAACCAATCATACATTTCTAATAATAAAAAATGTTTCTAATAATAAAAAATGTTTCTCATTCTGAAAATAAAACACAAAATGAGGTTAAAGTAGAAGATAAACATTTTTGTATAAAAATACTCAACTTAAATTCTGGGTGATTTTTTAAAGCATCTGCAATACTTTTCGATGCATCAGCTCCAATTGTATTACCATCCAATCGCAGAGAATGCACTTCTTTGGCATCATTGATTGCTTTGACAATTTCTGCAGCTATTATTTAATTTAATAATAATTTAATAATTATTCCAATTTATTAATATTGTATATAACATAGAAATTTTTAAAGATAATTGAAAAAAATGTGACAAGTCTTGTCTTTTATTTCCATCCAATTTTTTCTCTCATTCATACACATAGTTTTAATACATGTTTTTACTATAAGAGCAACCTTCCAGGTTTGTGTGCAACTTTCTTGGCACCTCAGAATTTACTTATATTTTCGAAGGGCAAAAAAGTATGCAGGTTTTGAGCATTTGACCTGAAACATACTTTAAAGATTTTGTAAAAATCTGTCCAGAAATAAGACTAAATCCAGGCAGAAACCAAAGCTAGCTGTTCTTATGAAAAAAGTGTGCATAGATAAAGTGAAGTGTTCAAGGAAGGCAATATTTAACACATGTTTAATTAATTTTTACAATAATATATGGTCACCAGTATAGGACAACTTTAATCATCCACACAATTGAGAAAGACTCATCATAACATAAATCTAAAAGCTGGTCTAAAAGCGCAAACTTCCTGGGTTATGCAGTATGAGGTCTTTGCACAACACCAAAGAATTTTGCTCTGAACACGAAAGAACTTTGGTTTGGTGTCTGTTTTCAGCAAGAACAGTAGAACAAAAGAGATAAAACAAGACAAGATGCTCACACATGGCAATTTCCTCAGTGTTTTGTGTGTGGTGTGAGCAAGCATTGAGAATAAAAATTGAGAATAAAATGAAATGAAATGAAAGCAGAGTTTCCAATCTGGAATACCAAGTGTGAAGTCACACCATGCTACTTCCCTTCTCAGCTCCATTGGAAAGTATATGGCATTTGGAAACCCAAGAATTTCAATAGAATAATGGGAAAACAATAGGCTATGCATAAACAACACAGGTAAAAACGTCGTGAAATGCCACACTGGTGTAATGAAACAACTTGGTGAAAGTCTATGTGTAATTCTACGTT
>JAYJMH010007708.1:0-24944 GCA_036873815.1 Phacellophora camtschatica
TATATTGACCAAGTGCCCTTGCACCAAAACTACTAATCCTTTAACATATTGTATGTAGTTATATGTAGTTAGGTAAAATAGGTGTGATGTAGTGTGTGTATCGTGTATCTCCGTCATGGGCTGAGCCTTTTTGGAGATTGATATTGTAGATAGATTGTAGAATTGAAATCTTGATAAAAACTGCCATGATGTCTTTTAGGATGTGTGTGATAGGATAAGCAGAACATATCAAGAAGTTGTCTGAAATTTACAGCAGCCTCAAGTTAACTATTAAAAGATCAGTTTGGAATCAATATGTATACTATAAGCTTTTTATGAAAATAGCTGTAGTAATTTTTGTGTTTCAGATGGAAATGTTTAAAAAGAATTAATTATGACTTTGAATGTATATACAGTTGTATATACTCTTTTAATGTATATTTTGAAATATTCAAAGCATCACTGGGTAATACATATAGCTTTTAATACGAATTAATTCTGGAATAATCTAGGGTCCTGAATAGAGGGGGAGGGGCGGTAATAAAAAGAGAACATTTCAAAAGTTAACATTTCAATAAAAAGGAAAAATTTCAAAAATTTGATAGCAAGGGGCTTTTGATAGTAGAGGGGTAAAAGTTTTCAGGTCATCTATCTAGCTATCTGTGTGTTTCAAAACACACTTGAACATTGAAAATTAACAGTAGGGGGACTTCTTTTCGAGACCCTAGAGTACTAGTTGTGTCAAAAGTAACTGTGTTTGAAAGGCTGATGTACAGAGCCTATTTCCTATTACAATGATTGGGTACATATATGCAGTAGTAAAGATGACTGGTGTTAAAAAAATGCTATTTTTTTAACTGGTGTTAAAAAATATATCTCTCACTGCAGTTCAAAAAAATTTAAAAATTTAAAACCACTCAGCCAAAAAAGTAATTTTCTGTTTTTCAATTTCGAAATTATGCTTTAAATACATCTACCAAATACGAAGAAACGATTGATAAGAAAAGCAAATTTTTAAAAAATATTTAGAATAAGTTGATGCTCTGCTTGATCTCTAATAATAATACCACATCTCCATTTCGGAGCAGTTACTCTAACTAAAATGCAGTAAGGGAGTAACTCTCTGCTTCTTACAAGTAAATTTTGTTGATTTCAAGATTCAAATCTAGTTTTTCGAAAATGGGAGCATATTGTTCTTGTTTTCAGGTAGCAAAATCAGCATTTACTCAGAAAGAATTGCTGCAAGGGAAGTGTAGCAATGGAAACGGTTGAGGATGGTTCAAAATCACCAGAAATCAAACTGGAAATGACCGCTCAAAACCAAGAGTTATCAAACAAAGATACAATTATTGGGGACAAGGAAAATGTGAATTTGTTGAAAGAAGACGCTGTAGAAGTTAATGAACCAGTTTCGGTTGCTGAGAGCGAGGAGATTGGTGGAGAACCATCAAATGAATTTGAGTGTGGACATTGTGGATTGCTACTGCAAACAGAGGAAAGTCATGCAGAGCATATAAAGGCACATTTGTTGGAGAGTGGTCAGATTGATGAAAATGGACAAATAGCTGTGCAGATTAACCAAGTCGATGGAACAGATGGTACATTACAAGAAGGCACACAATACGAATTCAGTCTGTTCAGAATCACTTCCATGGACCAAGGACAAACAGCAGGGGAAAATTCATTGCCATCAATGGTTGCCGTTGTACATGATCCTTTGATGGAGGTTGATAAAGAGGATATGGAAGATATGGATGTAAAGGCGGCGGTTGAGGGTGGGGAGGAGCAAATGTCTGTTCAGAGTAAAGAAGGGGACATGGGGGATGAGAAGGATGATTTGACCGGAGAGAAAGATGAAGAAACTGCTGACGGTAAGAAAAGATTATACCAGTGTGCAACTTGTGATAAATGTTTTAAACGCTCCAGCCATCTCGTTGCTCATAATCGTGTGCATACTGGAGAAAAGCCGTTTTCTTGCGAAGTTTGTGGCAAATGTTTCAGTCGTATGTCGAATTTGAAACCGCACAGGCGAAGTCATTCTGGGGAAAAGCCTTTTGAGTGTGACGTTTGCGGAAAGAAATGCAGCCGTTCTAACGATCTCACACGTCATAAACGCATCCACAGCGGAGAAAAGCCATTTTCATGCGCAACGTGCAGCAAGTCTTTTGCACATAAAGGGGATTTGGTTCGCCATGAACGCACACATTCCGGACAACGGCCGTACGGATGCAAAATATGTGACAAATCTTTCGTGCGCACAAGTGAGCTCGCGCGGCATGTAAAGAGTCACATGGATCCAAATGCATGTGGTATTTGCGAGAAGGTATTTGAAACTCCAATAGAGGTGGCAGAACACCGCAAGGAACATGGTGACGAAGCGGTTCAGGAAGAGTTTGCTACAGACGTCAAAGAAATGAATGAGGAAAGTTTAAAAGAAAAGGAAGTTGATGATAGCAAAGAAGGTGTTCTTAATGAAGAAGGAACTGAAAAACGGCCAAGAAAACAAAAGCAGCAGAACCTCCCGCGATCACATTCATGCGAAGAGTGCGGTAGAAGTTTCAAACGTTCAAGCCATCTCATCGCCCATCGTCGTATTCATTCAGGAGAAAAACCGTTTGAATGTGACTTATGCGGTAAGCGATTTAGCCGTGCGTCAAATTTGACGCCTCACAAAAGAAGTCACACAGGAGAGAAACCATATGCTTGTGACGCATGCGGAAAACGGTGCACGCGATCGAACGATTTAGCACGTCACAAAAGAATACACACAGGAGAGAAGCCTCATGGATGCGAAACATGTGGGAGAAAGTTTGCTCATTCTGGAGACCTTGTCAGACATATCAGGACGCACACAGGGGAAAAACCTTACACGTGCGAGGTATGTTTTTTTATCAAATTTTTAGTGCGTTGACAACTTCCATAAATCCTCGAATTAGCCCCCCCCCTCCATCCTCGATTAAGCCCCCACCCCTAAATTTTAATGCATTAAAACATGTTACTTTACATTTTATTAACGAAATTTTGTATTTATATATGCATTTTGACACTTTTTCTGCATAACTACCCACCAGATTTTAATAAGCCACCCCTCGAATTAGCCCCCACCTAAAAGTCCAAAATTAATTAAATTAAATTAAAAGTCTATATAACAAGATTCTCAATTAAATGTTTTTTATTAAAGAGATTTGTCAATCCATGAAGTTGTAATATTTCATTGACACATCTGAGAAGATTCTGCCTATGCACATCAAAAGCATATGGCAGAGCAAGAACAAGTGTTCCGTATCTTCAACACCATAATTACACGCTACAAGCGGAGTCATTATTAGGCCCATTTCTCTATCGAGAGTGAATTAATTAAATTGGGTGAATTAATGAAAGATTTTTTCGCCGTTATTATTGAGAATTTGGTTAAGTTATTTCGGAGATGTCCAGTGCGCTGGTGGATCTTGAGATTGTATACTGGGTAATTTTTGTGTCAGATACAGATTAGTAAGTAAGACTTGTAACTACTTGATTTAAATGTAACAAAATTTACGCTCCGAAAAAATGCAATTGTTTCTAGTGAATTTGAACCAATATACGATCCAGTATGCGCTGCTTCTTGCTATCTTTGGAATAACGCACTGTTAATGAATGTTTTGTGTAAGCTTTTTAAAACTATTTTGCTTCGTAGGTCTGTGAAAAAGTGTTTGCCCGCACTAATGATTTAGCGAGGCACAGACGTATACATGCAGGAAAAGCCCTCATAACTGTTACCGTAGAAGGCGAAATACCAACACATCTGATCCTTCAAACCGGAACCGACGCTGTCATTGACCATGCTCAAGTCCTCAACCATGCCCAAGTCCTTGAGCAGCTACAGGCAGTCAGCAACGCACAAATTATGGTCACCAATGGACAAGGACAGGTTGTTGATGCAAGACAGATCATTGCCCAACTTGACCAAGCGCAAGCCATGCAACGAGAAATAGAACAGGACCAGGTCATGGAGGAAGGTCAAAGTGTAGAGAACATAGTTGAAGGTCAAGTCATAAGTGAAGGTCAGGTTCAGAGTGAAGAACAGACTGATAATCAACTTGAGGGTCAAGTAATGAGCGAGGAGCAGGTCATAAGCCAAAGTCAAACTGTTGATGCGAGCTCTGCGGTCGGTCAGCAAATTATCACCCAGCAACAACACGAGGAACAAATTATGGAGCACCAACGAATGATCGAGCAGCAAATAATTGATCAGCAACAACAACAATTGATTGACCAGCAACAGCAGCAACAATTGATAGAGCAACAACAACAACAACAGTTAATCGAACATCAACAGATAATCAGTCAGCAACAACAACAACAACAACACAGTGTTGCAACAACCACAACATCAGAGGAAGTCCTTGAAGATACGGAAATGTTGACAGAAACACATAACTTGACTGAAGAACAAAGCTTTGAGCTATCCCAAGCACACGCCACTGCGCAAATATTGACGGAAATGCATCCAATCAGTCAAAATCATATGACGTCAGTTGAGGTAATTAATGAACAAAATCGTCACGATCAGAATGATCAATCGAATCAAGAACAAATCATGCATCAAAATCAGCTTATGGATAAGTCACAGGTGATCAGTCAAATGATTAGCCAAGCACAGGTCGCAGGTCAATCATTGGGTCAACAGGTGATGGGTCATCAGGTTATAGGCCAGCTTCAGGTCATAGACGAGGCTGTTAGCATTGCCGATGTGAATGCCATTGCACAGGCATCAGCAATAATGCAATCAGCATCAACAGAAGGCATGAACAATAGGGTGTCCGTAACTGAGATAGACCCTGTTGGTAATGAATCGACAGACGTTAACGATAGACCTGTGATAAGCCAGGCATTAATGCAAAGCTTGCAGGTATGAACTTTGTAAATATTTTTAACTTGCTCTTACCTTTTAAATTCTCAATAATATCGCATCATTAGCAAGAGAAGAACTATAGATAGACCTATGAATTCCCAGATCAAAAGAGATCGAACTTTTGTCTTCGGGCTGTTTTGATATTGCCCCGGCAAAATACTGCGTTCCCCGCCAGAAAGCTGGAGAAAACTGGCAACCCCCAGTCCAGAAAAGCATAGCACAATAGATGGAAAAGAAGGAAAATTTCCCCCGGTTGTTTTTGGCCATGTATAAACGTGTGCCTGAACGATCCATTTTATTCAGCGCGTTGATCTTATGCCAAAAAGGAACATTCATGGTAACTAAATTTAGCAATTTATAACCATAAATTCCTTCCCAATTTCTCTGAAGCGTTCAGTCACTTGTGAGCGTACCAACAAAAAATTTTACTTATTAATTGAGATCTTATGAAATGGTATGGTCTTAACAAGATATTTAATGCAGCAAGGCCCCGCATTTCAAATTTATCCGTATTGTTTACAGATATATTTTATATTGTTTTCCTGTTGTTATTTTGGGGGAAATGAGCCCAGAAATTTTTTATCAGTAGTTTCTTACACGCGGGGCCTCACTGCCTGTATTGATTTAATTATAAGTAAAAGGAATTGTGTATTTTGTTTTTTACCTCGCCATCTTTATTCTCGGAGATATTTAACCCTTTCATGTCCAGATTTATTTCCAGATTTAAATACTGCATTTGTTGTCGCTAAAATTCCTTTTGCTCATTGTCTAGTTTTTCCTTGTGCTGTATTTATATATAGTATACATAGTCCTTTAGCTTCTTTTCCGTTTCAACGCACCCAAGAGAGAATATAATCGTGGCTGTTCATTGGTTTTAGGAGAAATTGGATTTGAGATTATGAAACAAAATGGGACTCCCCTGCATCAAAACAAATGAGTGTGTTTGCTCTGCCGGCCATACTTGTTTTGACTTTATTTCATAATTTCACATCCAATCTCTCCTAAAACCCGTGGTTGCTTGGGGACACGACAATGCTGTTATTGCATTTTTCCATTATTTTTATCATTATTGAGAAACTATCGCCTCTTGTGCCCATTAACGCATGCGCTTGTAGCTTTTTCAGAAATTTGTTTAGCATTAGGTAATCGTGGCAAATGGCCTGACACTGACTATCCTCAGATACAGGACAAATATCATTCGTTCTTAAAATACATTTCAAAATAAATTTTTAAGCACGAAATGTACAATTTTTATTTTTATTTGGCTCATGCTTGGGGAAATATCGTATTACCAATTTTAATGGCTGTGTGATGCGTACACTAGAAATTAAAGGAGTGTTACATGAAACTAAGATAAAATAAAATTTTCCCCCGAAATTTTACGGTTTTAAAAATTGAATGGAAAAATGTCTGAAATGGATAAATACACAAAAATAACAAGCTTTTAATTTATTTTAGTCCATGCCTACTTAGAATTTCATAAATTCACATCAGATTGAAATTATAACGGTTAAAATATTCGTGTTTAGATTTTCTACCAGCTGATCTACATAAAAATCGAAAAGTTTTGGACGATAAAACTTTCGGACAGAATTTTATCCGAAAACTTTTATTGTCCGAAACATCTATAAAAGTTTTTTCAAAATTTTTTTTGCATATTTCTATTCAAAAAATAAATGTGACAACTGCTATACAGGTGGATTTGGCATAAAATTATGCTTCTTAGCCAATATATAACTCATTTCTGGTGGAAAATTCACTTTATTTGCTGAAGAAAACAATTTTGTTTCCAATCATGCAAAATGTGTCCGAAAGTGTTTTGTCCGAAGTTATTTGTCCGAAACTTATCAATCCGAAAGTTTTCGATGCTAATGTAGTTTTCGCAGATTATTCAGAAAACAGTCGAAAAGCAGTGATATTTCCTTAAACCAGATCTTGTAATAAGCGTAACATTTTCTTTCATGACGATATTATTATTGGTATTACAGTTTCATTTGTTGTCTTTAGAAATTACATATACCACTTAGAAACTTTGTTTGTTTTTAGTTTTTTTATTCTGCTTTGTCTACGAAAGGATGGACATTTTTTCTCTCGATTGAAACGCCCAGATAAATGGCGCTCGCTTTTTCATATTTGTTTAAGAGCCGCTGCGTAGGAAACATATCGTGGATTCAAATTTCATCACTTCGGCGGAGACTCGGTAAACAATTTCTTCCCGTCATCTTTAAAAAAGGCCTTATTTGCCTGCGTTATCTGATTTGCCGACGGAGAACGCAGGGAATCAAGGACTCGTGTAACAAGTCTAGCAAACGTCTCCGGGCCTCGATTTTTGTTGCAGTATTTTGTTTTTTACTCGTGTACCTATAGCTTTTACTCAACAATCACTAAGTTATACGACTCAATGGAACCAAGAATAGAGGATTTTTGCCATCTACCACTACGATCTGTTGAAAATGCTACGTTGTGGCTTTGAGAATTTGGCAAACAAAAATTTTGTTTTTTAGAGTTTGGCAATCAGACGCAAACCTTTGTAGACTTTGGCATCAGTCTTAAAAGTTGAAGCCTCAAACATCAACGTCCAGCAAAAATAGTTTTGCAAGCATAGAATTTTTAGCCCTCCAGGTTAACAAGACTAGCAGTTTTCATCTTTTCGAGATGTTACATGGTTTCAACTGAAAATGCATTTTCAGCTACATTCCTAGTCACTCGGGGCCTAATTTAGTGTAGTCTCGTCCACTAGTTGCTGTCTTGAAAAGTCAAATAGTGGTCTTGAAAATTAGAAAACTAGTGGTGTGCTACTTGCTCGTCCCCTCCAAAATTCAAGCCAAAAACAAAAAGCGTCAAATTTTGTCTGTTTTGACTAAAACGACATTAAGTGAAGATATACATTTTACTGGTGTTTGTAACATTCGTTTCTTAGGATTTGTGCTATGGTCTCCACACTTGAAGGATGTTTTCAAATGGCTAAGTGGGCGTGGGTACCAAAATATTTCAAGGGATCTGCCTCGCCCACACAGATCCTTTCCTACGAACTGTCGTCTTGTAGATTTCGCTTAAATTAAACACCGTATGTCATTAAAAAGTGTTCTTGTTTTGTGTTTGTAGCAGGTACCATGTTGCAAGATCACTAGATCATATAAAATAAGCAGCATTATCTTTTTAAACCTGTTCAGCTTCTCAAGGATCAACCACTAGCAATCATCCCAGTATTCATTTCATCATTGAGGCATGATTAAAATTTGAAAAATTATTGTTTTTACTGGCGAAAGAAGAGAGAAGAGAAAGATGTTCCTGTTAGCTGCAGTTCTTTACAAAAAGTGTGCTCTCTTCTAGCAGGCAGTTACGTTTTTATGAAAGTTTACACATGTAGTGTTAAATTGGATCGTTTTTGAAGAAAATTTTATGTTTGATGAATTTGGGAAACGAAGTGTTGATTTGAAGAACATCTATTTTTGATGGAAAATTTCTCTTGGTGGAAAATTTCTTTTGGTGGAAAAGTTCTCTTGCTTCGCATTTTTGCATGGAATATCGATCGCTATAATTTGGTTGTTTTTGGGAGAAATTTGTTTGCTGTTTCCAGGGAATTAAAGAGATGATTTTGAAGAAGAATTATTTCCATAACATTTGGATCAACATGAAGTTTTAGGATTCATTGCTGGCTGCAACAAGAGGGCAAGGACTAAAATGTTTTAATCACGAACTATTACGGCCTAAAATTAACTGAAGGTTGATACAATCATCTGATGATTAGTTGATGAATCATAACATTGGGTGATTCGACCGATTTCAAAAAGAGCTTTAAGTGAAATGGTTATCGCACGGAAAATAGGCCACTCAAATTTGGCTCTTTGTTTGTGGATGACGTTTCAGAGCATGGGCAATAGAAATCGATGTCTGACAGCAATGCTGTTAATAGTCATTTATGTTGTAGTCAGTTCCTATTTTGGAACCAAGCTCTTGAAAGGCGAAAAATCGCGAGGAAAGAGACTATTCACGATAAAAGCAAACACGCGAGTATTTCTGCCATCAGATATCAATAATCCTAAAAATCTGGAAAGAACGAAGAAGCACCAATCAGCGACTACGACGAGTTCGAAATTTAACAAAAATGTAGCGAAATTATTAGACAGGTTTTTGGAATCAGATTCTGTGACGCAAAGCAGTCCAGATAACAGACAAACTTACTTAAAAACAATTGGCCTAACTTCATCTACTTTCAACTTCAGAGTGAACCAAAAGATATCAGGAGTAGCCCAGCAATATATAGAAACATCAGACAAGGAAAACAATACAAAGATTCCTGAATCACGGACAATGAAATACGGACACTTTTCAGAGCAAGAAACATGCAAATTACTAATTCATGGAAACGATGCTATTCGAATGAAAGCGTTTTATAAAATGAAAAAACTTGTAAAAACTTTACCAAAACATCGCAACGATAAAACTATGAAAGCAATGTTCACCAGATGTAGCGATATTGTATCCTTTATTACAGCTGGTAAACCAACTGAGAAAATAAGGAGAGAGAAACCGATTGCTTTTTCTGTTCTTCTGAACAGACCAGCAGATCAAACATTTAGGCTGCTGAGAGCTCTTTACCACCCATCCAATGTTTACTGCTTGCACGTGCACAAAGACGTTACTAAGAGATATTTGTCGCTGATCAAAACAGTAGAAAGATGCTTTTCAAATATTATAATATCACCTGATAGATTCAGGCTGGCGTTTGCAAATACAGATAAAGTAGAGGCGCATATATCATGCTTTAAAATGCTTTTGAACACAACATTTACCTGGAAGTATCTTGTAGCCATACCTGGTTCAGTCTTCCCAATGAGAAATAACACATATTTGTTGGACTATCTCGAAAAAAAGAGGTACCTAAATACCATAACTTACGGCGATTCAAATCGTGCCAGCTTTCTAAGACGAACCCAATTTATTCATGAATTTCAACAGAACCCACGTGGCTACGAAATATATACTCGGACGCGAAGAAGGAAACAGCCTCCCCCTGGAAACGTGACGCTATTTCGGAGTGATGGTTCCTTCGTTGCAACCAGAGAATTTATCGAATACGTCATCAGCTCAAGATTTGCAAAAAGTTTGCTGAAATGGGCGAGAAACACGAAAAATCCGGAGGAGTTTTATTGGGCAACTCTTGACAGATTTCCAGGAACGCCTGGAGGCTATCCTCATAGAGCTGACCTTGAGATGAACTCAGATGGTAAAACACCACCGAGCTCCGAAGATATTATTTCATCGAATGAAAATGACCTGATTACGAGGTTATGGAAGAGTGAGCAAAGTCAAAATTGTGGCGGAAAATATTATGGAAATATGTGCATGTTTGGTTATAAGGATTTAAAATGGCTCCTGATGCATGATAGTTTGTTTGCAGATGCCTTTGATGTAAAAGTTGATAATTTTATCCTTGACTGCTTGAATGAAAATTTAAAAAATCCATTAGCTGGGAATTTTCCTCCAGATGTTAATGGTACTTTTCTTAATTTTTGATAAAAACTAGTTTTCGTAATTTGTTGTGTTTTTCTTAAGGGAATAATTTCTTTTCGGATTGTTTTGTTGAAGTTTCAAAGATATATTCTCTAATTTTTGTTGTGTACTTTCTTGGTTGCATTTATTTTTAAGAAATATCTGCAACTCCATCAGTTGACAAATTACTTGTGAAATTTTATTCTTTTGCGAACCAGAGTTTTACTTCACAGATAAATTTTGTTTTCCTGAGTTTCAACGATTTTCATCCATTTCTGTAATCTATTAAGCCTACCCCGGGGAGCGTACCCGTTAGAAAAATGCAAAAATTTCGGCCGTAAAAACACCGTGTGATAATGTTAGAACAATTAGTACAAATACAAAAAATATTATTATTTTGTTTAACATAATTTAACATAATCCAGCTCATCTAAAATAATTTCAAATTCTTTTCGAATTGCACAGCAGTTAAACAAATAATTCCATGGAATGTCCACTCCAAGGATAACGGAGCTTTCCAATTTGATTGGCTACCTATTTATAGATGTGGCATTAGCCACTTTTATATTCGTTGATTATCTTTAAAGCACTAGTTGAGGAACAATGTCAGTGTATGTTTGCTGTGAATTTTTGTTGTTGTTGACTATGTTGCAATGTTATATGTTTCTTTAGAATGGTGCTCAGTAAGGGCGAGGAGACTTGTTCATTAGCAAGGAGACTATATGTGCATGAGTTATACATACAGGGGTGGTGCTACTGGGGGGCTTAACAGCGCAGAAGCCCCCAGGATTTGTGTTTGCAGTCCGGCAATTGAATTTGTTCATACTTTCATTGTATTTTTAAGGCAAACAACTTTTCCTAAGTACATACTTCTGAACATTTTACTTAAATGGTAAATAAGTGGACTGGCAATTTTAATAATGTGGTACACGATCTTTCTGTGTGTGATTGGCTGTAATTTTATCCGTGCAGCGTTTGAAGAAGATCCTAGGCAAAGGCAGTCAGTCAGTGAAAAGTAACTGGAGACAACTTTTTTCGGTGAAAAGCGAAAAGGCTATATTTTTTAAAGGTGAGACGGGAAATTCAACATTATTACTCCTAAAGTTGATTCGTGGTCATGACCACCATTTACCTATTTAAATTCTATTTATTTCTACTTATCGAAATCGAAAGATAGTCTAGATAATCATTTTTATTGTTTGTTTACATTCTAAAATATTATTTATTTTTAAATGTCATTAAGAAGAATTCAACAGGATATCCCAAGCAATACATCAACAGTTGTAAACAATAATAATATTTCATTTAATTCAATAAAATTAACAATAATATATATATTAAAATTTCTCATTGTTGCATTATGCTTGCTTTTGCTAATTTATGCACCTGTGATTCCAGCTTCCAAATCTTATGTTTGCCTTTGACAGGAACTTTGATGAGAAGCTCGATAGGATTGTCACAAACAAAGACAAATTCAGAACCAGACTCAGTAGTGTCTCCATCCATCTTTTGGTATTCCTCTTGATTGACACAGTCAATTACATCAACACATCCAAGCAAGGCACCTGAGGGGTAGTTCTCAGGAAATTCAATAGGCCTTTCATAGATGCCTTTGTACTGCTCTTGCACAAATTTAATTTCTTCTTGCTCAGGCGGTTTTGCTGTAGATGCAATCCAAAGTCTACCGCGATGTGCTGTGTACCATGAGCGACCCTCAACTGTTTTTATGCCTGTCACAAGTAGACTTGCCCAAGGCTGGTGCATGCTCAAGCATAGACCATGATCACTGATTTTTTGGATGTCATCATCTTGTATTCTGAGAGATCTCTTTGGGTTGTTATTTGATATGGATTGGGTCTTGTGCTGAATGGAAGCATGTTGTGATATACCTGTGAATGTTGGTGCATTTATATTCTTGATCTTTGGGTCCACTTTATTTACATGTTTCATAACATTACCTTCCATTTCTGCACTATTATACACCCCAAGCTCCTCCTGCATGTCTTCATCATCTGGTGGAAGAAAAGTGTTCATTGGTATATCTTCTCTGACTTCCCTTCCAGTAAAATCCAAGACATATTTTCTGTTCAGCCTTGACTGGTGTTTCTGATCATACATATCTCCTTCCTTTTTTCTTGCTACACCTCTCTCCTTTTTTGACAACCATTTACTATCAGACGAATAGTAATCAGCTTGGTCATCGATGACTTTTGTTCTCCTTGCACTTGTTCTGTCAAACTCAATCAATTTGTCTTTCAATGCTTTGGCTTTGTCAAGCTCCATTTGGCATTCTTCTTGTGTATTTTTCATCAGTTTTTGATAAAGCTTGCTGCTGGCCTTTGAATTCCTGGAAATAATTTCTTGCTCCTCCACTGTGCAAACTAAATTGCCACAAAACAGGCAAGGTCCAGAGCCCTCCTGGTCACAGACTATTCTTCCACATTCAAGGCAGTTAGAAACAAGTTTATGCTTTTGTCCAGCACACTCGCATGCATGCCTTCCTGGGATAACCATGATTTCCTCAGCTCGGTTTTTCCCTTCAGGGGTGTACAAAGAAACAAATTTGTGAGGTTTTTTCTTTAATTTGATGTTGCTTTGTAATCTTTTAGCTGTTGGTGGTGAGGAAGATTTGGTGATAATATTTTGATGAAAATCATCCGAAGCAGGCTTACCTACTACTAAATCCTTTTGTTTATAAGGAACTGATGTTACATTATCTAAAATGGTCATTTTATTGACTTCTTTCTTGTCATTTCGTTCTTGACTGACAATGTTCTTCTTTTTGGTACCCTGCATTTTTTTCTTAGTGGAAAACAAATCGTATTCTACAGATTCTTCCCGATTTAGGCCACTCATTGAAGGCTTCCAAAGCGACAAACATCTTCCAATTGCCTTGTTCTGATGAACGAACCCATCGCCCAAAATGTCCTTTATGTAACTCTCGAGATCTCGTTTATTTTGGAAAGTCAACGCGTAAAGGATTATTTCATCTTTCGGTGGGACTTTAAAAAGGGTACACAGCTCGTCCACGAATGCGTCCGCCATTCTTTTTTGTTACACAAGCACAAGAAATGAAAGCACAGGGAACCGAGGTTTAACCTCTTTTCAAAATGCAGCCTCTTGAAATTTCGCGGTTTTAGTTTCTATGGTTTGAGATTAGTTTGTTGTTGGATTTTGCTGTTTGAAATATTGAAAATCAAACTGAATTTGATAATGGCTTCTTCAGGCAGATCTGCAAAAAAACCGAAGGATGTAAGTATAAGCTTAACTGCCGGCAGTTTCGAGCGTCATTTAAGGCACCCCCTTCCCCGTGAAATTTTGAATTTGGGAAAGAAAACAAAAATGAGTGAGCCTAAAATTTAGGCCAGAAAGAATGTGAAATAAATGAAAAGTGCACCACCAAATTTTGGATAATTTCTATTATTCTTCTATTCTAAATTATGAAAAATTAACGCAGTAAATAAATAACGTGACTTAATTTCATTGTTGCGATGTTGATTGCATGCCACTAATTTTACTAGAAAAAAGGTTGGCGTGGTGTCAATCTTAGGAAGGTGTGTAACTCCAAAAATTTGTTGTACAGTGCTGCAGCACAAATAGAAGAACAACAACAATGTTTTTGAAAAATGAAATTGGTGTGGTACTCTTGAATGATGCTGCTTTGGCACAATATATTGCATGTCAGAAATTGAAACACTTTGAACCCAATTTCGATTGTGCACAATTACTGATAGAAATTGCTGTTGATTAAAACAATAGTATAATTAAAAGCATGCAACTAACTTTTTTATGTACTTGAAATTTTCAACTGCAGACTGGAAAGTATTTTCAGACAATTTGCAGACTGGAAAGCATGGGTGCCTCCCCAGATATTTGCATGTCAAATCCTTTTTCCTTTGTATTTCAAAAATGCATTAACATTGTAAACAAACAAAAGAGAAAAATAGGGATGAATAATTTTACCCAGTTGCATTATATGTAGAAGCTGTTGACATACCTGAGATTTTGGCTATAAGTACCATTATCTAGCCTATCAAATTCTTGATAAGAAGGCAATTAAAAGAGGTTTTTTATCAATTGCCTTTTGGATAAAAAATGGCCAAGGTGCATTCCATTTCTTCAACACTATTTATGAAAATGGACAAAATTTGACTCTAAAAATATTTAATCAAAACACATTTTTTTTAAGTTGCACAGAATGAACCCAGAAAGGTGGCCACCCTACTCTATTATAATCTTTTAAATTAACTTAACAAAATGAATTATATATTATTTAAGTACATTCAAATGTTATTTCTTCTATGAGAAGACAGTCTTTATTTTATTTTCAATGTTTCAGATATTGAACAAGAGGATTCCAGAGAACCCAAAATACAAACATGTTGCTGCAACTGTGGACACAGGTAATCTAATTGTTTACATTTTTAACCAGAAATTTTGCACAAGGATGTTAATAGAAATATTGCAAAATGTAATATTAAGTAAAAATAGATAATAATATAGAACAAATAAATTGACTGATTGATTGACATGGCTGACTGATTGATTGATTGATTGATATTATGGAATAGTGCATTTGAACATTAGATTTAATAATTTAAAACATTATCATTGTTATTGCTGGAGAGAATTGAAGCAGAAGTATAATCCGGCGTCCTTTGAGATCTTCTTTTTGTCATTCATTAATTATGCAACGCTAAAATCTTCATTTTTAGAGACCCACCCTGTTCTGTAATGCTATAATCTGCTAAAACGATAGAATTTAAAAGATACAACACAGGTCAGACACCTATCTTCTTTTGGTGTTGCATAATCATTGAATGACCCCTTTCTGTCTGCCTGTAATTTTGCAAAAACAATTTATCATGATGCCTCTGGAAAACAAGCAAGCAGCATGGTAATAATCCTCTGGTATGAAGAATTCTTCCTTTGGGGTCCAGTTTATGTGCGATACCAAAACACAAGAGGGGTACAAAATTAATTCATGAAAACAAGAAGAATAAGCTGGTAACTTACATAAATAATGCATGTTGATGTGCTTGTTTGTCAATTTCGTAATTACTATCAAGCATTTTTTAATTTGCTAGAGTTTTAAAAAAATAATGTATATATATTTTGTTATTTTGCACAGGTTCAAGTGTTTCAAAATATCTTGAGAAAATTGAAGACTTGAGAAAAAGTTTGTTTCTTATCTATTTTGAGGACATTATTTCATGAAATGAAATTCATAATGAACATAAAAAATTGAAATTTCTTGTAATAAATGTTGTCCTATAAATAATGGATGTCCCAAAAGATGCACCTTTCACCTTTGTTTTTATTATTGTAACAAGGTGACCATTAGACAGATAACTTTGAAAGTTTTCACGAAAGCTGAATAGTCAAAGAACAATTTGATAACTTGGTTATGGCAGTGGACAATGTATATACTTTCTAAGATATCAAGATGGTGACGAAATATTTTGATCCAAGTCTCCTTGCCTGCTATGCTATATTGTTTAATTTCTATATAATTGTTCTAATGTTAATGCAATTGTTGAGCATTTATAAATCGAATGCTATGGTTAAAATAATGTTTCCAGATTACAGATTGAGATTACACACAGATTAAATTTTCAGATCACATATTAAAATTAGGGATTAAGATTACAGATTAAGTAATGTCTTTTTCCAGATTACAGATTACCGATTAAGTAAATGTCTTTTTTTAGATTACAGATTAAGAAAAGATGAAATATTTAAAAGAATGAAATCAACAACATATGCACAATTAGTGAGTGGTTTTTAATTTGTTTGCTCTTAATTTATCTTCAAACAAGAATGCAGGTAACTGGTTGTTAATTAATAATTAGGTATTGTTTAGTGATCCAAAAGTATGTGTGGGCATGTGAAAAATCATCAAAATTTTACTGGGTATCTCAAAGAAAAGGAACAGCTTTGATCAAGGCTAGCAGTGCAAGTTTCAGTCAAATTTATTCGAAACAATTTTTTTAATAGTTTTTGGTAGTCAACTTAAAAATTGATACCTAATTTGTTAATATTTGTGCATCGAGAGTCGAGATATCAATTCTGAAATTTTGACTTTGCCTCCAATCCCAAATCAGAGGCCTAGATTTTGGTCTAAACTGAGTACTTGGATCTCTTAAATAATAATGTTTTACGAAATGAATTTAATTGTGCTTGGAAACACACTGAAAGTTAAACGCTTGTTTATGAATGCAGCCACTATGAAAAGCTTTCTCTTTTTTTTCAGCATTTTATCAACATATGTAAGTCTACCAGCAACAGTTAATCAGTATTGAACAATTATTTTCTTCAGGTGTTACAAGTCGCCCAAGTTGTTACGTTAGAATTAGAAAGAGAAAGATTGTCAACAGTTCAAACTGAGAGAAGTGATATAGGTATTAAATTTTTACAAAACGATTGATATCAACATATCTATACCGGGTGACCGAAAAGAGTTTTCCTCTTCAACAGTTTAAATCATTTCAATCCATCGATTTTCTATGAGCGGTAAAAAAGGGAAACTTTTATTTAGGTCACCTTGTACATATCTCAATTTATTTCACAAAATACAGTTGAACCCCCCGCTATCTTGAACTCTCAAGGGGGAACGAAAATGTGTTTGAGATAGCGAATATTTGAAATGAACAAATCTAAATAAACTCTCAAGGGTTATTTTCTAATTCATTTCATTCAAACGCAAATAACTATGTAAGTATGTATGTAATATTTTGCCACGTAAAATTTACAATTTTTTAAAATCTAAAATAAAGGTTAAAATATTTACAAAGTTTTAAACTATATTTATTTGTCTCCTTTTTACAGTTCTAATTTAAAAGTCTTTGATGACAGTATAGTATCAGTTAGTCAAGTTGTTTGTGAGCAGACGCAAGCACACCGTGCAAACAGCCAGAAAATAGTCTCAGCTGGGCTCACGAGGATTATTGTGAATTATCTGTGGAGGGTGGGTGGGAATCTTACTCGACAAAGCAACTATCGACGTGTAAGCTTTCAGAGCCTTATTATCATACTTTTATACTTCTACTCCTCCTGCTCCATTTGCACATGCAAACCTACACCCATGCACGCTTTCCTTGCGTCCTAACGATACATTTCACAAACTAAGGACTCTTTTTAGTTTTCTCTCTTACGATGGCAAACAAATTATGATATACAAAACAGTTCGAGTAAAATTTCATTCTATGAGAAATTTGACAAAAACGAGGTTCAACTGTCCTTTCATTTTATTTTATTTTTGTTTAACTTAAATGTGAAAACAACTTATATTTTGATAGAAAACACACACGAATTGCATCTTATTTTAGGTTTTTTTAAACAATACTTACAAAAGGATACATTTTGCTTGCTTTTGGATCTGAGCAACGTATATATCTCGTTCTGTTGTATTATGTTGGCATTTTGTTTATAATTTGTAGCTTGTTAAATAGTAATGGAAGTATAATTAATGGAAGTATATAACAAATTTATTTTATTTTTAAAGACTACAACGAATTGGATGAAATCCCAGGCCTTGATTTAAATGACGGAGTAAAGAATAACAACCCACCAGATTCTGCCAGATCAACTTTACAAAGGTAAAATAAAATATTTTATAACTTTTATAAATTTTTGATAATGAAATAAAATTACAATGTTTTAATCATATTGTATTGAGCATTGGAAAATTTTGTAACAATAGTGAAACAAACAAGCCAATTTCAAATCAATTATCCATTGAAGACAACACGAATTACCTCAACCTAAAAATCAAAACATAGTGTTGACTTAAAAT
Organism: Phacellophora camtschatica; assembly: GCA_036873815.1. Classification (NCBI taxonomy): domain Eukaryota; kingdom Metazoa; phylum Cnidaria; class Scyphozoa; order Semaeostomeae; family Ulmaridae; genus Phacellophora; species Phacellophora camtschatica. The sequence continues at coordinate 18,165 of JAYJMH010007708.1, forward strand.
TGCTTGTTTTGATTTTCCAGTTGAGGGAATTCGCTTTGTCTGTGATGGATAATCGCTTTGAAATTGGCATATCACTTTCACTATTGTTACAAATTTTTGCTGTGTTATCGTATTGTGGTTTGTGGTAGGAAGACAATTGCATATTTTAAATATTTTCTTTTACAGTGTTATTAGTGGCATCGGCGAGGTTGAGTTAACCTCAAGAGACCCAGTGAAAGAGCAAAAGTCGGAGGAAATAATGGTGGAAGGGTACGACCCCCCTGACGTATCAAGTTTACCTTATCTGTTGTTAGACGTGAGAGACAAAGATGCATTTGATCTGTGTCATATGATTGGAGGTAATTATGATATGTGTCTGTTACAAGAGTTTTAGAATGAGGATGTGTGCGAAGTGTTTATTTCTAGAAATATTGAGACCCGATAATAATTGTTTATGAAAGGGGTTGGAACCAAAAAGAAATTGGTGCCACTTTTTGCCTATTTCCATTTTTCGATTTTTTCTTTGAAGCAAATTTCATCTGTGACGCAGGCTACCCTTGTCCATAAATTTAACATCACGCTCCCTTGATTCGGTTTAAATGCTCATTCTGAATGGAGGTACATTTTATGGAATCAATTTTTATTTTACATTCTAGTCTACATGGGTGAATATTCTTCACAATATTCCACGATATTCCATGAGGGAAAAAGATTAAAATTTCTCGTGAATTCTCACTGGAAAGTGTTAAATTTAACGGGGAAGAAAAATGTAACTTAAATCCTTGCTGGGGACAAATAATGAAGGATTGTGAAGAATATTAACCCCCCCCCCCAACTCTCGATTAACTCAAACAGTTTTGTAATAAATATTTACTGTTAACCTTACAAGTATTTTGCCTACAGTTACGTTTTCGTTGCTTGTAGTTATTGTTGTTATCATCATTTATTTATTTTAAAACTTTGTTTACCTGCCAAAAACAATTTGAATATTTTTTTAATTTTCAGCACAGAATTACCCTTCCGCCATGTTGTCAAGATCTGTTAATTACTTCACGAAAGATATTCTTGAATTTGTATCTTCTTCTTATGAAATTTTCATAATTTTGACTTTATTTATTTTCTATTTTTAAATGTTAAATTTTTTTATCAGTTTTCATGATTTCACGATGAAAAGTTGGTGATGTATCGTAAGTCCTCGAATTGCCCCCCTCCTAGAATATGCCATCACCTTCGGACATAGTAAGCCCCCCTCCAATTAGCCCCACCCTCGAATAAGCCCCTATTAACATGCTACATATGAAATTCGTCATACGTTGAGCATATACATATTTTGCTTTATTTCCTTGTAGTCACTCTACATCTTTTAATGAGCCTTCCTTTTCAAATAAGCCCTCCCCTGAATTAGCCTCCGCCAAACAAACCATAAATTAATTCGATGAACTACTATAGGAATTTATTTCTTTAGATTAATTTAGTTTTTAACACTGAATAATTAATATTTTGATACTCATTTCCTTGATGAAAAAGCAGAAAAACAAAACTGGGAAAATCATCATACTTTATGACGAAGATGAACGAATAGCAACAAATTCAGCAACAATTTTTGTTCAAAGAGATGTTGACAATATTTTTTTGTTATCTGGAGGTTTGCTGCTCATTGTTTATTTTTTAAATTTGCACACAAAATTATCATAAATATAAAGTAGATTAGAGCTCTCCATTTTCCCTGTACTTTTGTTTTGATTAATTTATTCGCTATTGCACTGTTTATCATTATGTCAAATAAGTTGTGGGCTGGTGTCATGGACTCTGACTTTTTCTCAACTTTCAATCTGGCTGTCGCTGCTTAGGCCATTTATTGGCTGCTGCTGAAAAATATTCTTCGTATGTGTTCGATATCTACAGGAATTCTGATTATTTTTCCAGTAGAGGTCATTAGAAAAACGGATTTAGATTTTAAGTTTGAAAAGCTTTGATATAAGACTCACTCAGTATCAATCTTGCTGTCGCTGCTTAGGCCATTTATTGGCTTTTACTAAAAAATACTCTTCGTCTGTGTTCGGTATCTACAGAAATTATGATTATTTTTCTAGTAGGAGTTATTAGAAAGACGGATTTAGATTTTAAGTTTGAAAAGCTTTGATATAAGACTCACTCAGTATCAATCTTGCTGTCGCTTCTTAAGCCAGTTATTGGCTGGTATTTTTGCAACTTAAATTTATTTAAAATTTCTTTGCAGCGTTTTATTTCTTTTGTTTTCACTTCAGGAATGAAAGTACTTTCAAAGAAATTTCCTGGTTGTTTTACAACGGGAACTTTGCCAAAATCATGCATACCAACTCCCCCACCTAGGAGAAAAGCTAAACCTGCAACTGCTTCAAAATCAATGAAACAAAATGGCGATGCACAATTAAAATGGTTTACAAGTGAATGTATCTTTTTCATTTTGTTGTTAACCCACATGTTGTCAAGGCCAGTACGAAAAATTGGTGTCTTTGTTATTAAATTCTTTTAAAAACTAATGCATCACAATGTGTCTTTGTATTAAATTATTTTAAAAACTAATGCATCACAATGTGTCTTTGTTATTAAATTCTTTTAAAAACTAATGCATCACAATGTGTCTTTGTTATTAAATTCTTTTAAAAACTAATGCATCACATTTTCTTACTAGCTTAAAAAGTAGTCTAAATCAATGTGGAATCACGAAATGAAAAAACAACACATGTGACTAATTATTCAAACCGCTTCTTTGTTTGTTTATTGCCGCATGGAACGTGGAAGAATTGACAATCGCAAATCTGAAAATCGAATCTTTTTTATTTGACATTATTTCCATCATTTTAATAAATACCTTTTATAAATTTTTTACATACAATTTGTAAACTTTTGCCAAAAAATCAGCTCCTACTTGTCATGAGTCATTTTCTTAATGGCGCGCTCTTACTGTATTCAATAATAATTGACAATGACAATCACGTGATCCTGAACAAATGAACAGTAATTGAAAAAGTTGGAGACTGTTTAGACGAAGAACTTCTGAGAGAAGACAGCAGTGAGTGTTGAGATTTTATTCTGTTTAGAATTTTATTTATGTACCTGGTGTATAGAAAATGTACAATTTTATAAACTCGACTTGCTATGAAAGAAAATTTGAATTAGGCGCTTGATTGAAGAATTTTTTGATATTTTTAAACCTCTGTAAGATCGATAATTTTTTGAAAAAAAATTATTTTCAGAATTAGCAGAAATTAAAACAATGATAGAATCTTCTAACCTAAGTTAGTTTTTCTACAATCCACCCACGAGCTTTACAAATTTCACATCTTTCAATCATTGTAAATGTTGATGTAGAGTCACTATGAAATCACTTTAAATCACTATTATGTATGTAGAAATGTAGAGATTGGTTGTCAGCCCTAATTTCGTTCATTGATCCTAATTTTAATCATTACTCATTAATCATTAGTTCAGTTTTATTGCAAAAACTCATCACGATGAAAAACAGATTGTTACGAGTAGCATAAGATTATTTTCTTCTCGAGTTTCCACCATTGCCAAACACACTGAATGGATATCGAAGGTTCTCGTACATTGCGCCACTGTAATGGAATAAGTTGCCATGCGATTTGAGAGTTTGTCCAGACCTGGAGACTTAAAAGAAAATTGAAAATTCACTTCTTTCAGTTATGTTTTAATGACATATCATTATTCATTTATTCTTTCCATATTTGGACCGCCTTGTATCTTTTGTTATTTGGTGGCTTAGAAATTATTATTATTATTATTATTATTATTGTTGTTATTGTTATTACTAATTTACGTTTCATGACAGTCCATTCAACTTCTGACTTTTTTGTTTTTATATTCAAAGGCAGAATGAGTTCAAGGGTGACAAGCCGGGCGACAACAGTAGCATCGAAAGCTTCTGCAAGATCAACAACAACACAAAACAGCGAAAGGTCCACGACAAACCATTGGAGGTAATTAGTTTTGTTTCTCGTGTAATTTGGCCTTGCTGAATTGAAATAGTCATGCTTGTCATCTGTAAGGTACGTGGGGGAAATTTTCATTCATATATGGACAACTTTCTTATTCGTTCATCTCAACGCTTTAAATATCTCTATATAAACGGAGTTTTACCATACAGTTGAACCCTACTCGAACTCTCAGGGGAAATATAAATTTGCTGGAGATAACAAGAAGTGTTCGAGTTGTCCAGAACTAAATCAACACTGACAACTCTCAAGGGATATACCAAACTGTTTGAATCAATGGGAAGTTCGGATTAATGGGATTAATCAATGAGAAGTTCGGATTAAGTTCGAGTTAGGTGAGGTTCGAGTTGGTTCAATTGTAGTAATTTCTTCAGCCATACCAGGGGGTTAATATTCTTCACAATACTATAATATTCTACTGGAGAAAAGATATAAAATTTGTTGTGAATTCTCGTTAGAAAATGTTAATTCGAACGGGAAAGAAAAATGAAACCTAGTAGCTTCTTGCTGGAGAAAAATAATGAATTATTGTGAAGAATATTTACCCATGTGACTTCAGCTTTTTAACAAATTTGGGTATCTACCATCTGAGTACTGTAGAATTTACGTGGGCTCCCTGAAATAAACATCGGACATATTGCTAAACAACATAAAATTGTCATGTTTTCGGGGGGTAAATACAGACAAAAATTATCATTTATGTCACAGATCTGAATTTAGGTTTTGTCTTAAATAGGTTGCAAAATTTCTTTGTTCTCATTCACCCATAGACTATGTGGTAGCATATCATAAATTATCATAAATTTATATTTAAGCAGCCTTAATAACAGTTTTTATAATTTAGAGAAATAAATCTTCATAAATTATGAAATATATATTTCTTGCCAGATTTCACTGTACAAAATCAAATCCAATTCTTGTTAGATTTTATTCATATATATTCGGTAAATCCCTAATAGCAACATGCGTAATATTTTAAATAGCTGTTAAATAACAATAAATTCTGGACGTGAATTTATCAAAAATAGCAATGCTTTGCTAAAGAATTTGAATATAATTTATATTGAAAACATTGTATGAATCATGTAATCTCACTGCACTTTTTAATGTTAAATGGGCAATTATTGTTATTAATTCAAAGGCTGCTAAGAGTATTGTCACCATTGCTTTATATATGCAAGTATATTTATATTCTTTAAGGTCAAGTAGATTTAAAATGGTTTGATTAACAGCAGTGAGATTGTATTTTTTCTCAAGGTCATTTGTGATTTTACCATTTTTCTCATTATCTCACAATTTAGTTTTAGCCCATTTTGGCTAAAATTGGTCCTCGTTGTCAGTAAAAAAGTAAGACTATAACCTTACCATTTTAGCCAAGGGCCGCCAATTTTCGAAAGCCTCGTTTTCAGGTAAAAAGTAAGTCTATAGCCTTACCATTTTAGCCAAAATGGCCAATTTTTAATAGCCTCGTTTTCAGCTATAAAATTAAGCCTTACCATTTTATCCAAATGCCTTACCATATACCATTCTATAGCCTTACCATGTCAGCAGATAACAGGCAATATCTGAAATTGGTCGATTTTGGCTAAAATGGCAATTCTATAGCGTTGCTTTTTAGCTGAAAATGAGGCTTTTTGAAAATTTACAGCTTTGTCTAAAATGGTAAGGATATAGATTTACTTTTTAGCTGATAACGAGGCTTTTCAGATATTAGCTCTTTTTGGCTTAAATGGTAATTGACAGTTTTAGGCTAAAACAGCAAGGCCTTGCTTTCCGGCTAAAAACAGCCTTTTTGCAAATTAGGAGTTTTTTGGCAAAATATTAAGGTTATAGCCTTCCTTTATATCTCAAAACGAGACTTTACAAATATTGGAAGTTTTGGCCAAAATGGTTAGCCTATAGCCTTACTTTCTAGCTAAAAACAAGGCTTTTCAAAAATTGGCATTTTGGGCTAAAATGGTAAGGTTATAGCCTTACATTTTAGCTAAAAATAAAGCCTTTTAAGACTGGGTAGTTTTCGGCTAAAATGGTAAGGTTATAGCCTTACATTTTAGATAAAAATAAGGCCTTTCATGAATGGGTGGTTTTTTGGCTAAAATGGTAAGGTTATAGCCTTACATTTTAGCTAAAAGTATGGCATTTCAAGAATGGGTAATTTTTGGCTAAAATGGTAAGGTTATAGCCTTACTTTTTAGCTAAAAATAAAGCCTTTTAAGAATGGTTAGTTTGCGGCTAAAATGGTAAGGTTATAGCCTTACTTTTCAGCATAAAAGAAAGCCTTTTAAGAATGGGTAGTTTTTGGCTAAAATGGTAAGGTTATAGCCTTACTTTTTAGCTAAAAATAAGGCCTTTCAAAAATAGCTAGTTCTTGGCTAAAATGGTAAGGCTATAGCCTTAATTTTCAGCAAAAAAGAAATCCTTTCAAGAATGGGTAGTTTTCGGCTAAAATGGTAAGGATATAGCCTTACTTTTTAGCTAAAAATAAAGCCTTTCAAGAATGGGTAGTTTTTGGCTATAATTGTATGGTTATAGCCTTACATTTTAGCTAAAAATATGGCATTTCAAGAAAGGGTAGTTTTTGGCTAAAATTGTATGGTTATAGCCTTACATTTTAGCTAAAAACAAGGCCTTTCAAGAATGGATAGTTTTTGGCTATAATTGTATGGTTATAGCCTTACATTTTAGCTAAAAATAAAGCCTTTCAAGAATGGATAGTTTTTGGCTATAATTGTATGGTTATAGCCTTACATTTTAGCTAAAAACAAGGCCTTTCAAGAATGGATAGTTTTTGGCTATAATTGTA
>JAYJMH010007719.1:0-24936 GCA_036873815.1 Phacellophora camtschatica
TTTTTCGTTCTCCCCCTGCCACTGATGACACTTCAAGCCCCACAAACTGTATGTAGGTAGAATGATTAGATAGAAATTTTACATTTATCAAAGTTATGTTTATTTTCCCTTTTTTTAAAAAGATTTCCGACAAAGTGTTGATTTTCTAGAAATTTAAAAAAAATGAGCAATTTTCTAAATTTCCGGCAAAGTCCTGATTTTCTGGAAATTTTCTGTCAACCGCTAAGCGATCCGACTTCCCCCATTCCATCGCCTCGTTCTCATTTCATGTCCTAAAAAAGATGACACAGATCATAGGCTATCAAAGACATCATTGGGAAATGACTGATATGGCAGTGTCGAGGCTTCTTTTTGATTTTAAGTAATAATTTATTTTAAAATAATATCCGGAGGGGGGGCTACAAAAATTTTATTCCCTCGTTTCCGTATTTGTTGCCGTATTTATATTTATTTTTTTTATTCACTCCACCCCTCGTGCGAATACGTTTCTTATCAGAGGGGTTTCCTGCTGGATTAAAAATCACAAAACTCGAAAGCCTTTCTGTCTGTAAAGAACCGAAGAACGCCCGGTAAAAACATCTTGAAATGAAAGTCCATTATCTCTTAAATAAGTTAATAAGAAGATAGATACATCCAGGCGGCCCCCTGGCCTTTTGGAATTTTTTGAGTTATAAGAGAGCGACAGTAAAGTGGCTGATCTAGAGGCTGGAAGATTTGAAGAACAGCAAGCTTGCTTTGCCAGGCTCTGGAGTTATTTCAATCGCCAAGTGAAAACACGGGCGCAAGTTCCTCCGTTTCCAGGAGTGAAGTAAATTTGCATGCTGCAACAATGTCAAGCTCAGCCATAACGGGTTTTTTCAGGCCAGCAGCTGGTTTTATCAGAACACTCGTTTCGGTTGGGGTAGTTTTGCTTCTTCGCATTACCGTGGCAGTAGTAATAGTCGGGCAGGAATCAAGACAAAATGGCGCTCCTTTCAGCAACTTCCAACTTCAATAGCACTTGGACGCATACATTTTGTTTAATTCCCTTCAAGGGGCAAGAATATGTGCCAATACTGCAAGAGAAAGACTCTCGGCGACCTATCGCCCTTGGGGAAAAACGGTTGTTTTTACAGACAAGAATGGGGACCAGAATTTATTGCTAACCAAATTTTTTACAAAGACTTTTAAAAAGTTACTCAAATTGTTAAATAACTCAACAAGATCAATTCTAAGAAGAATTTAACAGGAAGAAGTTTTCTCTGGTTGTAAAAACGACCATTTGATTGATAAATTGATAAACACTGCTTAATTAACGCTTAATATTTACATATTGGTACATAGTTTTAAAGTTTGGATTTTCTGTTTCCGTTCATTTTATGAAAAACACCTAAAGAAAAAATGAAACGCATAACGATGTAATTTTGTCATCAAGAAATGATTACAAAGAATACAAATTCATTTTCAGCTAATTTTATGCGACAAGTAGCTAATGTGAATGTGATGCATTGTGTTTAGGGGAGAGAATCAGAGCAAATGGCAACGGAGCGTATTGATGACATTTTACGTCTCAAAGTTATATCCCCGACGTTACCAAAAAGCGACATTGAAGAGGGTGTCTATGGAATCTGCAGTCTATGGAATCTGCAGTCGAGGAACTATTGTCGAACAGCCAAGTGGAATCTGGTGATGGTCCATCTAATACCCATAATGAGTAAGATTCTCCTTCTACAAAAAAGTGTGCGATTATTCGTGGCCGTTCCGCATTAAGTTTGCAGGAATAGAAACGGGTATCCACGCCGGTGGCCCGCGACGTGAATTTTTCCAGGTACTCGCAAACAAATTAGGAAGTATTGAAACTGGATTGTTTGAAGGGAATGAAAATGCCTTGCTGCCTGTCATGTCGAGCAGCTGCTTGCGGTTAGGGCATTTTACGATTGTTGGCAAGATAATTGCTCACTCCATTGCTAATGGCGGCATTGGTAAGTAAAATTCCCAGACTCTGTTTTCACACAACCTGTACAATATATCAACATATAAAACCGTTTTTGGACATACTTCAGGTCCTTGTGACAAAGGGAAGTCGTGTATAGTTGTTTTTGTTTTGTAGCAAATTCTTCAGTTGGTTGGTTGGTAAATTCTTCGGGGTGGACTCATAATGTTTACATGTTTACCTGCAATGTTGCATCTTGACACACAACAGAAACAAGCTCTGAAACACAACAAACAATTATAATTGTAGTTGGTCATTAGGTTTCATTGAGAAAGTTTCATTATGTTGGTATAGAAAAATATTTGTGATGGTATTATAGATAGAAACTTTATTCAAGATATTATATAAAATCTTAGATTGCAAGGACGGGAAATAAAGAAGACTTTGAAGAGCAGAAGTGATGGATTTTGTGTAAAAATGTGGTAAACTATTTCAAATCATTATTCTACTTGCTATTTTTTGTTCCACTTCTTCGATTTTATAACACTCAAATTCAACTATAGACTTTTTGAATGAGTGAGGGACAGTAAAATTTTTAAATTTTTCACCAAATAATTAGCCAATTTATTGTAGATGAAAAATCTCTCCCACTGTCGTTTCAGGTTGGACATCGTCAATCATTTTAGAAAAAAGGGGCATTTGATTGCCACCATGCTACTGCATGAAATAATCTGGAAGCGTCAAACAGCCATCAATCAAATTTCCGAAGGGTTGAAGGTGCTTGATGTGATGAATTTGGTACGGAAATATCCAGAAAACTTCCGAGATAAAGTTGTCCGTTCCAGCCTACCTATAACAAAGAAGAGTCTTTTAGAGCAAATTTTCGATGATGACGACAGAAGACGAAGAGCGTGCAAAGATGTTTCTTCAGTCATATTTAGATTTTCCATGGAAGATCACCATCGGTGAAGGTAGGAAGCCAATAAATGTAATCGTTGTAAGAATTGCTATAATGGATGTTCGGAATTCTCAACTGTTTTTATTCGTGTTTTCTATTGTCATGGGAAACAAGAGAACAATATAATCCATTGTGATATCTGTGAAATTTAGGCCTATCGTTTCTCATATGTTGCTTCTTATAATCTATAATACGTGTATATTTTTTGCTGCAGATTCGAAATGAATATATTTTTTTTAATTATAAATTTACAAATTAACTTTTCCCGGCACTTACAACTCTCAAAGGTTTTCCCATTCAATACATTTGTGCACTGGCATCCTCTATCCCCCCACTTAAAACTCAGTCAGCACGCCAGAGAAGCCAACACAAAATAAGGGGAGAGGCAGTAGGGGAATTTCTAGATCTATTTCACAGTCGAGAGCATGTACATCTACAATTCAATACAATATACATACAATAGGTACATTTGTTTATAAATTAAATTTCGTCAATGACATGTTACAAGCAAATTGAATTGAAACCAGTGTATTTTTCCTCCACAGGCATTGAATTTACACGTCCAGAAGCAGTGCTCGCTTTCACAACAGGTCAGGCAGTGCTAACAAAAGCAGGCCTTGAAGAAAGTATCACTGTTGAATACACATCAGTTGAAGAAGATGATTTCCCAGCAGCTGGCGCGTACGCCAATAAATTGATTTTGCCAACTAAGCATCAGTCCAGCATAGACTTTTATAGAAAGATGGACAAAGCATTTGAAATGAAGGCATATGGCTTTGCGGAAGCGTAGTCTTTGTGTAATCGTTTTGAGAGTTTAATGTTGCTAATTTTGGGAAGGGATAGTTTTTGTGCGAAACGTTCTCGGCATTTATTGCTGTAAAATTTGTCAAGAATCTTTAGAAAATTGCATTAAAATCCAATGCCATTTATACTGAGTCATGGATTCAATTTAAACAGCATAGAATACCCCCTAAAATAGTGTTAAGGTCCTCAATGATAGCATGCTCTCTGGCCTATTTGTTGATTTTGGATATGACCAGAATTCTATTAGTGCCTAATAAAAAGGACGGGAGACCTTAATAGGCAGGAGAATCGTGAAGATCATAAGTATTTATTCCTAAAGCATACTCTAGTTATTTCACTCTAACTAGCGTCATAGCAAGGAGCCATAGAATTTCAAAATTTTTAACATGATGAGGTCTTTTTAGAAACCCAGTTGAGGTATTCGCTTAAAAAGCTATTTTTTAAAAATTCGCCAAAATACACACACATCATTGTATTTCACTGAGAAAATCAATAACGGCACAATAAATATCTGCACCTTGAGAGTCGCTGTGCCTTAGTAGGTCAATGCTGCCTGAAAGATCTTGATAAAGTACAGGAGGTATATAGCAGTGAATTTCTGGCACAGCAACTTCATCCATATCATCCGTTAAATTTGTGATAAATTGGCAGACCACTCAACCCCATAACTGTCATGGCCAATCTGAAACATAAAATATTCCGAAATGGTTTCCAAAATGGTTTCACTCTTCGCTCTATTTGCATTAAAATACCCAATTAGAAGACAGGCGCTTTTTATTGGGGATTGTAGATATTGAGATAAGCGTTTGTTTGTTACTGCTTTAGCTAGGGGTATTTTACGTAAGAATTGGTTAGTTTTATATGCACGTGAGGGTATTTTACGTTAGAATTGGTTAGGTTTTAATTTTCAGATTTTTGTAGCCTATTGCTTTGAATTAACGCCCGGGGCGTTTATTTAAATGTAGTGTCAATGGGGGCGATTATTATAATGTAGTGACTATGGGGGCGGTTTAATAAAAGTATTATGTCAATCCTATGTTTAAATGTTACGATTTATCCCGAAAAGTGTTTAGGGTGATTCTTAAGTCTGGCCTTTTGAAGGGGGACCGGATGGAAGACTAAAACGAGAGAAACTAAAAGAACAGGTAAACTAACATAGGTACTGTAAATGGACGAAAGATTATAACAACAACAATAAATGCCTATCAATTCTTGCAATGCAAACATAGTGTAAGCAGAACAAATGAAAGTCGTCACACGGGTCCAAAAGACCATTCACCTCCAAGTGATGGATCAACTCGTAAAACACATACAGGCAACCGCTAAAAAGATCACGCCACAATCTTCTGATTCGCTAATTGTGGACACTTTTCCCGGTCCCCGAAAAGGATGGTCCAGCATGAATCCAGCAACACCGACATTTTCTTTACTCTTGTCGCTTTGCACTCTACTTGGTAGTCCATGCTCTGATACCGCTTCAAGAAAGGCTCCAAGAACAGTATCTGCCTTATTGCTGTTAGCATAGTTGAAAAATATAATCCGCCGAGAGTGACCATCTATGCCGCCGTGTACCACAAGTCGCCATCTGCAATGTCAATGAAAGTTTAGATGAAAACAACTCATCTATCTGAATTATTTTGGATTAGTAGTTTGTTTTACGCTTGTGGCCATGGCATTATTCCTCATGCTAGATTCACTAAGTTAAAATTTACAATCAAACAAATCAGTTCTGTTTTTAATGTAGCTGTGCGTTGTAGATTTCTCGAAAAGTTGAAATAATTTTTTTCTAATTTTTCTGTACTATTCAAATGTTTCTTTCTGGTAAAAATAACTTTTGGAGATTTGACTACTCGTCGTTCAACAATTTACTCGATTCAGAACTACCGCCCTCAAATTAGCGCCGCATTTGATATAATGGAATATAAATGAGCGCCGTTGTGCCTTTGTGCCAATTCGAATAAATACGTGTGCCTACAAAACAAATATTGACAAAGGTATGTTACTTTTAGGAACAAAAAAGAAATGTGACAAAACATGTACCTTATTAACTTGCGCTATCCATCGATATGCCATAAATCAAATGGTCTGGGTACATGGGATGATCTGCGCCTGATCACATGAATTTCCAGTGACCTAAGAAGAACTATATCTGGAACTACTCTCCTGACACTTTCACGGGCTCTCTTGTGTTGGATCCTGTAACCTTTACTTTTCAGAACTCCATCCATTCTACGAAAGCTACAGTTGGGAAAGTCTTCAAGGATCGTCCCCACAATTTCGTCCAAGGAACTATTACTCACGGTGCTATAGTGCTGCTTGATGGACAAGCCATAAGAATGTAATCGTCTTTGTAGGGTCAGTACACTGACATCAAATATCAAACAAATTTCTGGTATCGTATAATAAATTTCGATAAGATATTGCAGCTGTGATATTGGGATGTCGTAAGATGGTCTTCCAACATTATGGTTGTTTACAACAGTGACATGAGAAGCAGACGTCTCCGCAATATTTCTTTGAAGCAATTCGGGGACTTGCTGAAGAAGTAAGGTTACCACGCCTCTGGATGGAAATTCAATATTTTCTTCTAACCTTATGACAGTGGAAACAACATCTTCTAAACGATCAAGGATAGTTTTGGCATCACTGCCATTCAGGCTAGTGTCTTCCAAACACCGGAAAATATTCGTCAGCACATGCCTGATAAGAAGCTCAATAGCATTCCTTGAATCATACTGCAACATAAAATATGCATAAATGAAAATATTATACGTGGTGTCCCAAGAATAATATAGGACTTTGATCTTCAAGCTTTGCTTAGTTACACAGAGGAAAGGGCAAATGAGTTTTCACGACATTGTTACGCTATTTTTGCAGCTTAAAATCAATAAAATTTATTGTTTTCATGAGCGTTTCGCAATTTCCATATTGAACGTGAAGGAAGAATGATATTGATTCAATGTAGCGAGGAAGTTTTCGGCTGCTTGAATATCGGACATCATCCACATACATTTTTTACAGCGAAGGCATTTCTTCTTCTTCTAAGCGACTCATGAAAGCGTTTGCCATCAATGGACATAAAGGAGATCCCATGGCAACTTTATTCTTATTCGAAAAGATATTCAGTTCCAAAAATGGAATGAATTACTTGCCCAGTATGAAAAACTCTCATCTTAAGAGAATTCAAGTCATTGTTAAATCCTAAAAATTACCTTAATTCACCGAATTTCTTCGAAAGGAAAATTATTACGTGTTTTGTATTTCAAATCATTGTTTAGAATAGAATTAAGAACGTTACCAAGACAACAGGGTAGAAAGAGACGAAAGTGTCTCCAAAAAATGCCATAGAAACGAAGGACGTCGAGGATGAATTCCACTTTTTAGTTATCTGCCCAGCTTAAAAAGCAGTGAGACGAAAGTGCATTAAGGAAAAAGTTTGGAAATCAGAAATAGACAAAATTTCACCAGAATAATCATGGAATAATCTGAATCTTCTGAAGAGCTGTTAACCTTACAAACTTTTCGAAATCAGCCTTATAAAATAAAAGACTCAATAAAAGAAAATAAAAGACTCAATAGACACCTATGCCACTTGGAATGGAATATTTCTCTTATATGTTGTTATGTATTGAGTTATAATATATAATAACTATGGTTGCTATGGTTATAATAAATTAATTAGCATATGGACGTCAAACGCACGCCCGTCCAGTTTGCTTGCCAGACTTTGGTCGGGCTTGCTCTCCGTAATAACTTTTCAAAGACGAGTGCAAAGACAATTTTCCGATAAAAACTTTCACATCGCCGGACCCGTCGAATGATTTAATTTTTGACTCCACTCTTAAAGATTCTGTTATAGTAATTTTAGGTACTTAAGTATAGTTTCTTACAAGGACTATAATAGAATGGATAGAACAGGATACAAGTCCAATTAAATACAGCGTCTCATGAATGTCAGCAGGATATAAAACCGGGGGTATTACCACGCTACAATTGAATTTTTATTGTAAGATATGGCTCTAAAGGGCTTGTTGACTGACCAAACCACCAAACCCAGCTATTTCAATACTGACATTGCGCAAGTATGACTTGCAATATCATGTGCACATAAAGACTGTGGTTATAATCTTTGCTAGACATTACTAAAACTGGCAAACATAATTTTGATTTCATTTGCAGATAAAGTGATTCGGCAATCATGGATTCCATCCGAGTTTTCGCACGAAAAATCAAGGGCGGTCCAACGATCAGAGAATTCTTGGCAGAAATGATGGGAACATTCATACTCATGGTAATTATTGTTAAATGTCATGCTTCTGAAATATGTGTCTGAATATAATTGAAATTGTAATTTCTGAGATATCAAAAAACGTTTGACCCAAATCTCAGCTTGGCGTTTCTTATACACGTTTCTTTTTTGTAAGAAACTTTTCATAAGAAACTCACTGGTGAAACCCACGAGAATTTAAGAATCTTTTACCAGAAATTTTGAGTGAAGATTACATAATGCTTAACCTTTTAATGGAGTGGACATGATGTTAGATGATTGATTCAGTGAAGACTTTTTATCATGTACAATATATACCCAGTTTTTGTTCATATTTTTGTTGAAAAAAAAGAATGCATGGTAAAAAACCGGAATTTCTTCACACACGATTAAGAAACTTTTAAGAAACTTTTACTCGTAAAATTTTGTCAAAATGGTCCAAAATTAAGAAACTTTCACTAGTGGAGCCTTAGCTAGGTTTCTTATAAAAAAGCGTATAAAGGTTGTTGCTATAAAAAAAAACAAGTTTGTGAATGTGTTCGTATGTTTGTATGTGAGTTTGTCAATTGGAGTTTGTGAATTAGTTTCTGGCAGGCCACGTGATATTAACGATATGTCATTACTACAGGGGCTGAAGCTTCTGTTTCAGAACATCTCAGCACTCATTTTGATTGGAAGTAGGAGTTGACGCTTTTTAATTCCTAAAAAATTGAAAGGGGGCAAGGGAACACAAATAAACATTACCACACACCACACCAGGGGGTACCCTTCGATCTGATGCAAAAAACCGGAGGTCAATGCCTTTGGGAAAATGCTCAATATAGCCCAAACCCTCCTGCTTGGGCAGTGTTCAATAGCTGCATTAAAGTTAAAGATGAGGTCATTCTTTTTGCTGATTTTTGGCATTTCGACCACTCCACAGTTTTTGAGTTGAGTTGAGTTGAGTTGAGTTGAGTTATCGTATTTAACGTGCCTAGCCAGCGAAAGTCTCGAGATGACTTGTTTCCAGCAGGAGACACCGGTTATACATAACCTTTCAGTTTCAGGCACATACACTTGCTATTCTCGCAAGGTATGGGTTTCTGCGCTTAGCGCAGGGGGGCCCATCAGGGCGACCCCTGTCCTTCCTCTCGTTGTGACAACACCTCATGATTCCTTTTGCCTTTGCCTGGAATTACAGAGAGTTTGCAGCTCTCCTCACACTTTCGCAACAAGTATGACCTTGGTGGGATTCGATCCCACGAAATACATTCTTACGCCTCTTGACCTAATTTCAAAGCGAGACTCAGTATACTTCAGTATAAGTCTGCTTTTTGTCTTTGAAATTGCTTAATTTGAACTCGGTATCATTTATTTGCTCCTCTTAGGTCAACTTTAACCGACAATCAAGTATACTTTCAATCAAAGTTATTTTTCCTGATTCTTAGCGAGAATGAGATAAAGGCTAAATCCCGCCACGCCCTTTGGTAGAACAGCCATATTTGGCCAAATTGACCAAATCCACCTATTCAAGTACAATTTCTCCGGCTTTGACGATACTCCCCTCTCTCGCCTGGGCTTTTAACGCTATTTTATACGGGTCTTCTGGAGCCCTTCCCTTGGTTTTGTCTGAACTGTACTCTTTAAAATAGCCAAGGCGCTGAAACCATTTGGACTTTTCCTAAAATTTAACTGGTCACAAAACTCACATTTTACTCCCAAAATTTAACTGTCGCATTTCAAAACAATGCCATATATGGATGCCAATCACAAAAGAATTTAGTTTTACGGCTCAAATTAAGTGTACATTTAACAGAAAAACTTGATACTGGTATAATTGAATTTATTTTTAGATTCTCTATCCTTTTGATGTACAACACTTATTTATTGCTCACGTCAGCAAAAATATAATATATGACACCATACCTTTTGATTACGTCATATTTCATACACTGAATAATAAAAATATATAATGTTTTCCTTAGAAATCAATTGATAGTTATAATATAGTGTTGGAATTGACAAAGCATATGTAAAGGTTCAAAAATGTGAATATAATCAATATACAGGAATATGCACTATATTTCCAACCTTTTACTGTTATTTTATATTTAAAATAATATAAATTAAAGTCTTTATTAGTATTGAGGAATTATAACGAAATTTCACCAAAGTGGTCATACACAGGTACTTAGTTATAATCCATGGCGTTTCAGTGTTTATCAAATAAATTTGGAATTGCGATTCGGATTAAAACAAAATGGGGGACTTTTTGGATAAAAAAAAATAATGCAAATAATTAATTGGGGCTTTCACTGCTGCAAATGTGAACTTGATATTTTTTACCGATTTAACACTAGATTCCAGAAGCTCCCCCCCATAAAATATGTACACCCAGAAGCTCCACCACCCCTTCTATAACATTTTGAATGTTTTGTTTTCCCCAACTGCGCGCCGTTTTCACGGAATACAAATTTCTTTTCGCACCAGTCTGAAATGAGATCGTGTTTACATGGATATCTCAAACAGGTGTTGTACGTGTTTGTGTAACATTTTGTGAGAAAATTTTGGATCTTTCGAGAATTTGAGTCGTTTTGTAGCGTTTGACTATCCAAATTATGGCAATACCGGTCCAACGAGGCATCGAAAAGGCGGTTTTTATGGACGGATCGTCAATCTTGTTGACGAAAAATATGACTGAAACAAAAATAGAGAAGATAATCTAACTTTTAACAGAATCGGATACGGACCGATTTTTCCCTAATAAAATGCCAATATTTGGGGGTCGCATCTGCTTCAAACCCCTCATTTGTGCCCCTGTATAGGTAGCAAGATTTTCTAGCTGATGACCTGGCTAGCCTTTCTCCGGTAAGGAGAGGACAGCAGATCTAGCTGAGTTATCTGCTAAGTTTTGCTTTACCTACTGTTTATATTTTAGCTAGAGATCGTTGTTATATTTCACTTTTGTGCACAAGAGTTCAGCTTAGCTAAGTTAGTTGTCGTATGTTCTCCCGTTTTGAGAGTAGCTTCAAGATTTCTTCAACGCACCTTTAGCAGATTTGACTATTTCTTCAATGAATTTTAAATGTTCTCAAGAGGACAAGAAAATTTCAACTGGAACCACAACCTGGTCATAAAACAATGCAAAACAAAAAATTAAATTATAACACACCTGTAGCAATGAGAAAATGCTTCTCTTTATTCAGTCAATGAAGATTAAGATTGAGGATGCAAATCAATTTCTCAAAATACGTTTACTCCAGTTGAATGTAGAAACTGCTTGTTGTCTGGCAATAAATTATGTAATTAATTGCCTGGCAATAAATTATTTAGTGCTGTTGATAATTGCCTTCCAATAATAAATTTAAATTCATGGCTAAATGTTGTTATGGTCTGTCCATGGTGAAAAAGGTAATGAATGTAATTTTGTTTCAAGTACTCTTTTAAATTTATCTCCACAATATGTTTTCTTTAAAAGTTTCTTTAAACCTGTATAGGCAATATCTGAATTTTCTAAAATGGCATTCGAGATTGTGGCAAATGCACTTGTTATGTACAACAAAAACCGATCTATCTATTTCTTTCCATCATTCTTAACTTCCAAAGCGTTCAGTTGTGCTTCGAATTGCAAAATCCAATTATTAAAACTTATAATTTTATGTCCTTTGAATATGTGAATCGTCGGTATGTTTCCAAGCATCTTGATAGTCTTTTGTGCATCTCGGATCTCGGTAGGACCTCTAAATTGTTTTTTTTTTACATTTCCATGTGTAATAGTTAGTATGTACAATGCTTGCCAAAAGTCCTTGTATCACGTTCCTAATTTTAGGAAATAATCGTACAATAACACTTTTCGCCCGTATGACAACCCGGTGCAAAACCCCCTCCCCCTAAAAACACTGTTGTTATGTTACCTGACTGCCAACCAATCAGGAAAGATTGCGTTTTCAATAATAAATGCCGTAAAACTTGGAACACAGCAACATTGATCAGGGGGGGGAGGGATATATCATTATAATGATGGAAATATCTCCAAGCGTTCCAAGACTTTAGGCAATCATTGTCTGATTGTTATTTTGAACAACGCTACCTACTTGAAAAGTAAATGTTGGTAATCAGGGGTTTTTAATGGCCCTGATTTAATTGGCACGAAGGAAAAGTCATATGTTTGCTTTGTTTAGCCATAATGAGAAGATTTTTATACCTAATTAACGGAATCGTTTGGCATTGCTTTATTTGCAACTTTGTGAATTAGCTGCTATTTAAAATTTTAAGGTTACACCGATTGTATATACAAGAAATGTTATCAATGGCCAGTAGTAATTTAAAAAAAAAAGCAAGATTCACAATTACACAATTGTCACTGCTCCTCCGCACATATTTGAAATAAGCGTTCCTACTTTATTTCCGCACAAAATAATTTTATATATCCTGTCAAGGAGAGAAACTCTTTTTTGATCACCGGATATAATCATGGGTTTTAAAACACGATTAATGTTGTTCGTACAACTTGCTCTTTTCTGTGTCTTACCTTGTGAAACAGCTGCGCCTTCGCTGCGAAGCTTTTTATACCCATGTTAGAATATACACAAAAAGGGGACTTTCCCGGTTTTGCTAGTAGTTTCCTTCGGATTCAAGACAAGAGAGTCTTGGGGCACTTTGCTCAAATATATATTGTTTTGTTTTATTTATTATTACAGTGCAACCTCCATATAACGGACACCTTTGGGACGAAAGTTTCTGCCAGTTGTTGGGAGGTGGTTGTTCAATGGAGGTTTAGTTAATAGGGATTTGACCACATAACGGAAATTCCGGACAACAACAAGGGAGGTGTCCGTTGTAGGGAGGTGTCCGCTGTTGGGAGGTGTCTGTTAATAGAGGGTTTCACTGTACCAATATTGTGCTTTTTGTAGTACGAAATATCTGTAAAAGAAGAACAATTGAAGCAGATGGAACCTAATATGGCAGCCATACAAGAATACCGCAAAAAGGTATCGGCAATGGCATTGTTTGTTTTTGATGCTTCTCTATATAATACATGATATACTGTTTCTGAAATTTACATATGATAAATCTTTGCATTTTGAAATTGGAATGTTATTTGATTTACCATGATGAAATACAGAAAGGACAAAACATTATTAAAGAGTATTGTATCATGCAGGGTTTGTCACAATCCGCGTGCACACACGAGGAACCGGTTCTAATTACGCGTGAAATTGGTATATATCATTAAAATGTTAACATTGTATTGTAAAACGTATCTCCGGGTACACGGGGGGAAATGTTTGATTTTGCAGGGCAGAATAGATCAATGAGGTCTGTTTAACATATTTATAGTCCAGGGAGCAAAAGTGCTACAACTTGTAAAAACAATATTTTCAAACATTTTGCGATGATTTTGTCTGCAAGCTTCCTTGTAAACTTATACACTTGTACCTCTATAACTCATTGTTAACTCAAGCTGTTTTGCACATCTTTTGAAAATTTTCAGTGTTGATTTCGAAAACTCACTATCTTGAGCATATTTTTATTCTTCTTGAGAATTAGAGATAGTTCCGGGTGGCCCAAAATAATTTCCTACGCTTGCAAAGGTGCCATGGAGGAGCTTTTGTTTTGGTAATTTTGTTCTTGCTTGACTTTGATGTAAGATACCTTGTTTGCCAAAATTCACTAATTTGTAATGTAGTATTTTCAGCAGATTGCAGCGGCAGAAATCCTTAACTTTTGGTTTGATTGAGTATCACTCAAGGATCATTGAGTAGATTTGGGCAATCAATGTATCAGTCTATAAATTAAAGCTTCTTTTCTCAAATTTGAGAAAAAACAGAACTTTCAAACTAAAGCTTTTCAACAACAGATTTTAAAACGTGGGGAATTTTGTTGGGGCTACCAGGCACTTTTTGGGGAACATTCCCTAATTAATAAACTGATGTTTCAGCTAATAGTCTGCAATGCTTTTCACAGGAAGATGCTTATCTCGAACGCGTAGCTCTGTGCGACAAAGTTACGGCAGAGCGCGACGAAAAGAGAAAAGAACACGATTCTTTGAGAAAAAGAAGGCTTGATGAGTTTATGGCCGGTTTTAGTACGATAACTACAAAGCTGAAGGAAATGTATCAGGTGAGGTCGAATTGGATGATCGCTGTTCAAATCCTATTTATTTCATGTTTTAATCGCAAGCTATTACCGGGCAAGTAAAAGAAAGTTCAATCGTTTGACGGGCGGGCTATAAGATATAAATTGTTTAACTCTCCCGGGTGCGGTATTTTAGCATGAGGTATGTACATTTCTTGTTTTATTTTCCAAGTTTTCATATCAATATTCTGGAAATAATTTGCTGCTGAATACGATTACTTTTCTGTAATTAACAAGATCATTAATTTTTGAACTTTTTAACCACGTTTTAAAAATAAAATTTAACTTATTTCCCCTTGAATACATCATATAGCAGAAAAAATAACACATTAAAGAAACAACTCGGAAGTAATATGGTGGCATTTACAAAAAATGTTGAAAGATTATTCTTTCGTTAAGGCGGCAGAACAATTGAAAATACGGTTCAAATTATTGACTGGGGAGTCTTAGTTTCATTGTTTGTCAGAAATGAATATATTTTCCAAGATATATGATAATTATTTTCCAATTTAAGTTTAAAAAAGCTTAATATATTAATTATAATGCAAGACACTAGCCTGACTACACCAGGCCCTTATACTGCATTCACTACTGCATAAATCCAGGTCAAACTAACCTTGATTATCGAATAATGCATTCTAATTGGTTAATTCGAGAATTCGAATGCATTTTATTGTCTGAAATTTAATCTGGATTAGACAAAGCTGGGTGAACTATAAACTTCATGCTTTGAGGAGAGAATTTATGCTGCGAAGATAATTCATGCTGCGAGGGAAATATTTGCAGAATTGTTGTTATATATTCTAATTGTTGTTATATGTTTTCATTGCTAAATCAAGATTTACTACATTTCTCTAAAGTTTCAATAAAATTAACAACTACTATTAATTAACAATTTAAATTAACAACTGCTTTTAAACTATCGTTTGTAACTAAAATACTTTGCAGTAGGGGAGAAGAAGGGAGGCTCTAAGAAGGGAGCCCCCTCTTAAAAAGAGGTTTTATCAAGTTTCTCTTGGTGAGGGCCCCCCTTCAAAGTTTGGCTCTGGGTTACTGCATAGTGGGAATAATTTAAATGTTTGCATAACTGAGAAATTTACCTGACGGTTCGTAAAGCATGTAAATTGGGTCTTTGTTTCCGTCAGTGCTGCTGTCAGCAAAATTCTGCTGTATTGTTCCAGCCTCTTCATAAGTAGGATTGACAGCTTCACTGGAAGCTTCTTGGCTTTTGTTTTTATCATTTCTTGAAGCAGTTGTGATGTCATTGTCTTTATTCACAAACCTACTTTTTGGCGTTTCCAGTTTTGTCTGAGCCGACCTTAATGCAATATCATTAATGCTGCTATAGCCATCGTCGATTTCAGTTCTTCTGGGAGGATGGCTCTTGTCTGTGAGAGAAAAATATGATGTTTTCAAAGCAAATACACATTTGAGATTGGTTTCCAGATGGGGCCAGAGTTGGACAGGCTTTGGGAAACGAACAAAAATGTCAATCAAAGAAAGGCTAGAAAATTTCATTGGCGGTGGGCGCAAACAGCATATTTGGTGAAGAAGGGTGTGGCCGGCTATTTAGATGGGGTTTTGTTTGAAAACGACCATTCTTAGTCGTTCCTGAACAGATATCACATAAAAACAATTCACAGAAAACATAGAACTTATCTCAAAATAATAGACCAATAGCCATTTTTTGTCACAAAATATAGACAATAAGACAAAAAATATCATTATCTGCAGACGGAATGCCGAAATCTATGATGTTGGGTGGCCGCACCCCCTCTCCCATACCCTTTGGCGATGCCCCTACTCTAACACTTCTATGTAGCCATAGCCATAATAGGATCACGGCAACCAGCACCAAGGAGAAGGGGATCAGATAGGGCACTGACCCGAGGCCCATGTTTGGCTATTTTTAAAGCAATATAAATTCAATGAAGAATGTTATCAAACAGATTTTTCATGAAATGTGATGAAATCGAGGGTGTAAATAAGGCAAATTGAAAATTGCCCGATCTTGGTTAAAATGGTAATATCTACTTTTACTTTTATGAAAATGAGGTTAATTGTTGATGATATTCATATTAATTTTTAAATTCAAATATTCTTTTGTATTCAAACTGAAGAATACAATCAAAGCTGTTGGCAGTCGAGAGAATAAGGGACTGAGAGGGATACAAATTGATTGGCTATTTCCCCCAATGGGGGCACTCAGGAGTTTTTCATAATGGGAGGTAAGTCCAAGAACATTTTAAGTAACCAAAAAATATCAAAATCAGATTATTTTGACCCTAAAATATCAGATATTTCTATGATATACAGGCAGTAATTCTGTTTCATAGTGTCTGAAATTCCCCAACTCAATGCAAAGCATCGAAATTCAATTTATGGTCTGTGAAACGATGTTATTCGAAACACCTTAAGCAAATATCCAAAACTTTTTTATGATTGATGTAGATGAACCTTAAAGTATCATATTAGAAAAATCTTTGCCTAAAATATCGGACTGACATGCCCGTATAAAAAATAGGTGAGTGCCCCATGGGCTATTTCCAAATTTCTCCACAACTTTATTTGAAATCGAAGACGCACTTCTCTTGACAATGTCAACAGCCAGCTTTAAATATCATCGACAGAAAAATAGAAAACTGAACAAAGAAAAAAAGACTTACCAACTACAGCATATATGTCCTCTACCGAGTCGTCATTTGACGTGGCTGGTTCGTCATATAACGGTTCATCTAAAAGCTGTGAGTTATCTCTAATGTGAATAGTGTAGACGGGGGGACCATCAACAACAACAAATTCACCGTGCGAATCAATCGTCCAAAATTGATTGGATTGTGATTCTTCTGAGCCAGGAGGCAAAACTGCAAAAGGCTGGAAAAAATAAACTGGTTTCTTAAACTGTGTAAAGAAGGATGTTTGGAAACTTTTAATTAATGTCTGGTTTTACAAAGCCTCACAGTTACTTTTCGTTAAACGTTCAGAGAAAGTTAATCTTCAAAAAACAAATTCTGGATTAAATTTGCAATCATTTTCTCGAAAGACTTCTGGCACTTCCATATCAACTTGTAGATATACACATATACACATCAGCAGTAGATATACACATCGTTTTTGCACACTAATGGCTGCCATGTAAATTATCCAAATTGCGTAATGAAATGTCCGTTGGTCAAACTTTTGAAAAGCCTCAAATAGCTTTTAAGAGCCATTATTTAAAACATAAACTAATAATAGTCACTTTGGACAAAATGAACAATTTCTTCCTTTTCAGGCATTAAGAATGAACATCTAAAATCGCTTTATGATTTAAGCAGTTGTTACATTTATAGTCTGGGTGATATTATGGAGAATAGTACATCAACAAATTAAAAAGCATAGTGGTAGGACTACTCACATATAGTGGAAGTGGTCCTGAAATAGCTTTACCTAAAAGATAGGAGAAAGAAGTAAATGCAATGGGCATTGATAACTTAAGTTTTTATTTCTCTACGAATATAATGTATATAAAAGTTGCATTGGAGAATTCCAATTTAATTTTTAAATTTTATGAAATTGTATTGGAGAATTCTACTTCGATTTGTTTACATTTTATTTTCATTTAAATTTTTATTGTTGTTATTGTTGTTGTTGTTGTTATTGTTGTTTTTGTTGTTGTTATTACAGCTGTTGTTGTTGTTGCAGTTGCAGCCAAAAATCTGCAAACACGCATACGCACACATAATGGTTTCTCAAATAAGACTGAATATATTACGGGTAGCCCAAAAACTTTTCTCACGTTAACATGGCGGGGCGTTAGGGCGTTGATTAATTTGTTTTTGCTTTATGCTGATGTAAGAGGCTTGAACAACTAAAATTGGTAATCTCTAAGCTCTACTAAAGAAAAGCCATCGTTAATGTCCTTCTCAGAGCGGTAATGTAGTATTTTCAGCAGATTGCATCAACAGAAAAATGATTTTTGGGTAGATTTTGGCAAACAAGATATCAAACTATAAATCGAAATGGCAAACAAAAACAAAAACATCAGAAATAAAGCCCCGCAGCGGCAGCTTTCTTTTATTTAAAATTCAAGTCACCCAATATCTCTTCAGTAGCATCTCTTTAGGAGCAATAACTCGTATTCAATGATACAAAACAAACGCAAAAGGAATTTATTTTTATCTGAATGAAAAACTGCTTACCCCTTCCTTTTCCAAATCGATGCCGAACGCCATTTAAACCAGCTTGTCTCCTAAATACAAAATATATTATATAAACATCTAAATGGGTTTTTATTGTACATAAAACATTTTAGTACTTTTTAACTGAAATAAAAAAACAGCACTGAAGTAAAATTTACAAATAAATAAAAAATGCAGAGATTTTTCCTACCTGGATTTTAAATGGCTATATATTGCAATGAAAACAACAATAATGAGCAACAGGAACGTCATTGACAGACTGACTGTTGCAATCATGATCTTTTTAGAATTCGAATCTGAACTATCATTTCTTTCAAGCCCTTTCCCAAACACATTCGTTGAACTTGTGGAAGATGAAGTGGAAGACTGCATTGTAGGTTTAGTTTTGCTTTTAAATGTTGGCTGCGAATTAAGAAACAAATTGTTATTAAAAATTGCATTATTTTGGTTTTTTTCTATACTCTGAAAAAGTTACCAGAAACAAATTTATAGTTCAATAAAAATACCTTTTCAGGGCCATTTTCAGAAGATTGTGGAAGGGAGGTGAGTTTTCTATTTAAAAAATTTGCCGATGAGATGAGTATAAATTTGCCGATAAATAGTGAGCTAAGCTTTGCCTATTGAATGGCCAGACGAGGTGAAATTCCAGAATAAATACATACCTAGGGGGTGTGTATACATATTTCACATATCCAGGAGGTGTCACACCCCTACACCCGCCGTAAGGCTGGCCTCAACAATTTTTTTCAAATTATCATTCCTAATGCAAAATTGTAAACTCTTTTAAGCACTTCATTAGTAGATTTCCCAAGTAGATTACCATTTTTCCCAAGCCTACTAAAATTGTTTCTAAATTGAAGTTGGATAAAATGGATAAAATTAATAATAATAATTGTAAATAACAACTTTTCAGTTAAACTTACTTTACTCTTAGAGCTAACTGTTGCACTTTCTTCCTTCGTGGTAGTTGTACCAATGGTCGAAGGCTGAGTTATTGTTTTTTGGAGAGTAGCAGTTTTGGTTGTTTGCTTTTGTGTCGTTTTCCCATGCAAAGAACTGGAACTTTGTTTGGTCACCGTACTGGGTTTAGAAGTGGATTTTGGAGATGTGATGACGTCTGATATTTTCTTGCTTGTAGTGTGAATTGGCACAGAAGAAGTACTTTTCCTGTCAGTGGTCGAAAATGTTGTCGCTTCGACTGTAGTTGGAGTTGTTTTTTTCTGGGTTAAAGAATTAGTGCTAGTTTTGGAAAATGTTTTAGATTTTTCATCTAATGTAGATGTTAACATTGTTGTTGCTGTAGCTTCTTTTGTTGTTGATGCTTTTGTTACTGTGTCTGTTGTTGCTGTAGCTTCTTTTGTTGTTGATGCTTTTGTTACTGTGTCTGTTGTCGCTGTGTGTGTGGTTGTTGTTTGTCTCTTTGGTGTTGTTGTTATGAATTTTGTTGCAGTTGTTTTAATTTTATTTGGTGTTGTTGGTGCTTCGTTTGTTGTTGTTGTTGCGTTTGCTGGTGTTGTTGCATTGTTATATTTTGTTTGTGATTGAGTTGTCGTTGCTGCTGTTGATGCTATTGTTGTTGCTGCTGCTGTTGTTGCTGTTTCTGTTGTCGTTGCTATTGCTGCTGTTGTCGTTGCTACTTTTGCTGTTGTTGTTGCTGCTGCTGTTGCTTTTGTTATTGTTGTTGCTGTTTTTCCAGTGGTAGATGTCGCAAATAAGCTGCAATTTTTTCTTGATAAAGGATTTGTTCCCACTGCATTAAAAATACAGGAACATTGTATTACATTTAATACTGACAATATACGACACTGGCTTTTCTTATACCGGGAATAACAAACTTGTCTCTCGCTACCTTATAAACAAACTAATATGATTGAAGCCATGTTAAAATTCTGTGTTAATTTATTCTCCTCTTGCAAGGTAGACTAGCAATTCAGTAAATGCAACTTCAAATGATTCACTACAGAGTTTCAAAGTCCGTTCAAAGTGCCATAGATATACATCGGTGATAAAAATAAGGTCAAGCTATTTTTCCCGAGTTCCAAAATGTAAATACTCAATTTCGTAAAATGCTTGAAAATGTACCATTAAAACTGCCATCCACTTTGAACATGAAACAAGACTTGATTCTACTTTTTTTTGTTGATCCAACCAGGCATTCAATGCTTAATGAAATGAGTAAACCATCGTACTTTTTTGCTTCACAGTCTCTAAATTTCCACTGAAAGAAAATATAATATAATCCAGATTACAATGTTCCCAAAGACATTTTCAATTAAAAGACCCCTGGTTTTTTAACTTTTGAAAGGTTATCATCAAAAAAGAAATGAGCCTAATTTTTCATATGATTATGTTAATTTTTCATATGATTATGCTAATTTTTCATATGATTATGCTGATTTTTCATATGATTATGCTAATTTTTCATATGATTATGCTAACCCATAACTATCCTCTTAAAAAGTCCCTCTATTTTTGCTTTACACCCTGGGTACCAGACTTCAGAAAATAAAATCCTAAAGGAATTCTGAAGTCGTAATGGCCAAGGTCCAACAAGTATTTTTTTAGAAAAAAGGCTATACAAATTATTAGAAACGAGTTTTAGGGAGCGTTGCAGCGATTGATCAAAGCTCAGAAATGCGAGGTGTCCAGCATTTTTTTAAATGTAGAAACATACTTATTTAAATGTAGAAAGTTACTAACATATCAGCAATTACCTTCAAAATATCACTTTTACCATTATTATTTTTCATCATTTCCAAATCAAAATCTGCCTTGCTTGGCCATAGTCTTTCCCATCCTTTATTATCATACACTGTAGCAGTGCTATCGAGCACACATTCAGTCGCCACACCATTGCATTCTCCCCAGGTTGGAGGGCAGATTGATATATTTAGGCCATTTCTCAGTTGCTGTGAAGACGTAGCAATAACAGAAGGCCTGGCAAAATCTGTGTTTGAAGTATACCTACAAGCTAAATAAAATGAAATCATTAAAATATATAACAATACTGAAAAACCAACGCAAACAATTATTTAATTTAATCTAAAATAATTTGATGGTATACCAAATTTATGCAAACTACCAATCTTGTAATGTAATATAATATTTTATTTATTAAAAATTCAACTGCTCATGGTCAAACGGACACGGTTTCTATATGTATTCAGGCTGCCTGATGTATCATATTTTTCGTAACCAGTGTTGACATTGTAGATTTTGGCCTAAGGCAGTACCATCTAACTCCGGTAGGGAGTGTATACGAGGAAATCTTGAGCTGACCCAAAAAAAAAATAGAACGAAAACTCAAAACAAAAATATACCCGTATTGCGCGTGTTGTGATGCAATTTTACTGCCTATAGCACCTTTTTATTAGCATCTATGCTACTTTTTTAATATTTCATCTCAAAATATAAGATTTCAAATTTTCAGACCCAAAAATATACTATCGAATCAAAATCACAGACCGAAAAATATACTGCCCCCTGGGGATCTACGTTGTTATACATGGTAGCCCTAAACATTTCCCCACGTTTGCAAAATTGCCTGCGTACAGTAGCCAGCTGGTGAACGAAACTCAAGAGTAATCAAATATTCGAGTTTTGCTTACTAGCTGCCATACGTATGTATGTGTGTATGTATGCATGTATAAGTACGCCACTAAATTAAAGTTCACAATCAAAATCTAAATTAAACGATAAAATGTAGTACTAAATGACTAAAACTAAAACTAAAACTAAATGTTAAATATTATAAATATTATAAAACGTTAAAATCAAGTCAAAATTAAAATATAAAATGCATAATAAATTTAAAATCACGAACACCTAAACTAGAGTGGCAGGGATAGCATTAAAAGATTGAAAGACCTTGTTTCAATAATAGTCCCCTTAGAAGTTTGTGGTTGAAAATTAAAAAATAAGTAAAAAGATAAAAAGTGAACAAAAATGCCAATAATTTTGTATTGCTTGCGGATTATTAAGATGATTATTAAGTATATTTGGGCAAAAAGGTCTAAAAAAGTAATTAACTAAATCCTCTTATATTCCTCCACAGAGGCTTGCAAAAATGAAGATATTTTTAAACCACCTTGTATATAAAAAAGAAGACTACTATCAACGATTTAGCAAATTAAAACAATTATAATATTTTAATAAACTCTCCAACCTTCAGAAAGTTTACTGTCAGCCACGCAATTTTTTGTTGTTGTCAAAAAGCTGCCAAAATTACATTCGCACCTGCAACAATCGTCGCAGTTTGCATTGCCATTTTGTCTACTGCAACCCATTGCATCGCATGTTGCAGATGGATTCGGAAACTCGTCATAAATCGATTCTGTTTTGTATCGGGTGATCCAAAATGATGATTGTGCTTCGATGAAAAGACAACGAAACGCACCAAGAATGTATATTATGCATAAAGTGCTTCGAGTAGCATCAATAATTGCCATAATAATTCTCTAAAATAGAACAATAAATATGATAGCTCAGCTCACTATTATTTTCAATCCACTTTATACAAATTAAAAATAGCTATAATAAATAACAACACAAATTCAATTACCATTTAGAAAAATAGATGAATATAATACAAAGTTAAAGACATTAGAAACCCAGGGGAAAAACGATAAGACTTGGGTAGGGGGCATGTCCTATATTTTTCAGTCTGGGATTTTGATTCGATAATATATTTCTGGATCTGAAACATTTTTAATCAAAGTATATAATTTTTGTAGTAAAATGTTAATATATGTTACAGCGAGGAAAATTGCATCATAATAGGCACCATACTATTATATATTTGGGTGTGCCTTCTCTTTTCAATATATTTTTGGGTCAGCTCAAGATTTCTTTAGATGCGCCCCCCTATCCGAGGTAGGTGGTACTGCCTCTCCCTGGGAAAACATAGCCTCCCAATTTTTGGCAGAAGATCTACCCATGGTTCGTATGCCCTTTTTGCCTTCGCCCCTCCAACTTTAGAGTTGCTTCATACGTCCCTGTTTTATATTAATCATCATGGCTTACGGTATTGGTCTATCATTACTCCAATAACAAACCGCCTCCACAACAGTACGAAGTACATCCATTATATGAACATTTTCATTCAATGATAACCACAGTTCGTTCTTGAGTGAGGATTTTTTATCATTCATTCATTCCAACATCATTCGCATTGCAAAATACCTTTATTGGTGATGAACCAACTGGTGCCCATGGTAGAGCATCTAACAAACTGTTTCCCACACTGTTTTCAATATTTTCTAGTCCTGGCTACAACAGCTAAATTAATGAAAGCACCATTCACAAAATTACCTTTACTTGATTCGAGATAATATCTGAAAAATTATTCCCAAGCACTTTTTTCTTCCACGTGCAGTTTTAGCATCAAATACGTGCTCTTCAACTTTTACCAAACCAAATCCTGTGTGTGTATAGATTTTCTAATGATTTCTAAAAAGTTTTTCTAGACCTTTCTTTGATTCATCCGCCTTTCTGTAAATAAAAAATTTACTCCTTAACTAAACAATCCGTCAGCTAATAGCAAAAAAAAATCAATTTCAGAACCAACAAAAATGCGAAGTAAAAAATCCTTCAATTAATGACCGTAATAATTTTAACAAAATCACTTCCTCCAGCTCAGAAAATTCGTATCGAAATATGTATTTTTATTGGAAATTAACTTTTTAACTGCACGTAGGTGTTGCACATAACCGTGCTGAATGACTTTGTTAACGATGCTATCTGGTCAGCAATGTGCTATTTAATCCTAATTTGAACGTAAACGTTTCTGTTATGTTATTTTTCGAAAAGATTTCAACTTCATAACTTCCTTGTCTTAAGAGTAGACACCAGACCTTTTCAATGTTTAATGCCAATTCAAACAAATGAATTAGAGGCTAGTTTGACCCCCCTCTCTGATAAAAGATGAACAGTTCCTAATACCGGGCGTCCCAAAAAAGGTACCAGCTTTGGTACTAAATCAAGGCTATCGCTGCCAGTTTAACTCAAATTTATTTGAAACCATTGAAATATTTCTCAGTAGTCAACTTAAAATTTTATACCTAGTTTGTTTGTTATTTTTTGTGCATCGAGAGTCGAGGTAATAATTCTTAAAGTTCGAATTTGCCTTCAGCCCAAAACCAGAGGTTTAGATTTTCATATAAACTACGTCTTTGGATCTCCTAAACCACAGCGTTTTACAAAATAAATTTAATGGTGCTTGGAAACACACTCAGAAAGAAATCCATGCAGCCACTATGAAGTAATTTATCTCTTTTCAGAATTTTCACCAAAATGAGGCAGCCATTTTAGTTTTCAAACAATTTTGTCATGGACAACTGACTTTCAGGATTCTTTTTGGAATTCTTGTTCAGAAGTGTTTTCAAAAACAAAAACAAAGTATATTGTCTGGAACACCGCCGTCATTTAAAAAAAAAAATTTCGGCCACACCCTTTTCTATTTGCAGGAAACGCCCATCTCACGTCTTCAAGATGGGTAACGCCTTTTCAAGCCATTATATTTCTCTCATTATCAGTACGCTTTACAGAGTAAGATATTTTCGGAAACAATTTAATAGTCGCAGTTTAATAGATAATAATAATACACAATAATTAATACTAACAATAATTAAACATTTAGGTTGAAGCAGGTTCAGTCAAACCCTGATATAACGCCATTGTTCCTTCCAGTCTTATTCTG
>JAYJMH010007730.1:0-24935 GCA_036873815.1 Phacellophora camtschatica
CCTCGTGATTCCTTTTGCCTTTGCCTGGAATTACAGAGAGTTAGCAGCTCTCCTCACACTTTCGCAGCAAGTATGAATTTAAGCAGAAGTTAAACTTTTCTATAAAAATTAACCTTTTAAACTTATGCATAAATTAGAAAAAGACAAATGTTTATATCTCATCTAGCACATTTTGTTTATCTTATCGCAAACATGTACACATAATTAGAAATAGTTTCATCATGAGAATCTTTGCTGTTGGAAATATTTGTTTTGCAAATTAATTTTAAATCACGTAAAGTGCACACAAATGTAAATTTCTTTTAAGAACATCGTATGAAGTCACTGCGTCAGGAAAATCGCTTATCTAAAATAATCACAAAACTGCTTAATGCTCCAAACTGATAACGCCAATATTTATCAATATTTTATTAGTTCTCTTCTATTTTCATTATAGCACACAAAATAAAACCACCAGAAGAACGTGATATATTCGTGATATAGGCAATGACATAAATTGCATTAGAATAAAAGGTAAGTGTCAAAGAAGTCTTAAAGTGTTTGTTCTTCAATTTTAACATAAATTAAATTTTGGTTTTAAAAATGACTTAAAGTGCATATGACTCGAAAATTTATATTGTTTAATACGAAACAATGTCTGATGAGAAGTTACAAGCTTTTTTCGGTTTTTCATATCTTTATCTTATGATTTTTTGTTTTGTAAGCTACGGATAAGTTTTATTAAATATATTTAAAGAGCTACATAAATGTTGGTAACATTGTTATGATACGTTACCATGGTTTTGCTTTTTGGCGCATGGATATGTTCGAGCATTCAGTTGTGTTTCAATAAAAACTAAATCGGGAAAAACCAAAATCTTGTTTGTTGATAGTTTCAAAGCATAACAATTTTGAAAGAAGCCTGACAGAGGCGATAAATTAAAACATGGAGCGATGCAGACACTTTTGCCATATTGTTATTTGAAAAATTAATTTACTTCTGCGAAGGAGGATTTTTTAAATTTTAAGCACAGGAAAACCAGGAAATGATTTTGTTGCTAAAAATTGAGTTATTGGCTAAAATTGGACTTACTACTTCTTGTTCCCCTGTGTTAACTGCTCCGGAGCAAGAAAGACCAAGTCCAATTTTAGCCAATGAATCAATGTTCAGCAACAACATTATTTTAACCAATTTAGCAACAAAATAATTTCCTGGTTTTCCTGTGGGTTGAGGCGATACGTTGAAGCAACAACAAGGGGAGGGGGGTGGCAGGAAAAAAATTGCGGAACGTAGCTGAAAGAATCTGCGAGCACGCCAAAACGACTATCCCACCATAGTGTCCCCCCAACCACTCACCCCATTTTTCATATTCATCGCAGATGTTCCCCCTCACCAACCGACCACCTACCCCCCATATCTGTTGACAAGCTGAAAATCCTGTTTTTCTTCCCTTTGTACACAGCACTATAATTCTCAACCCTCGCAATTCAGTCAAAAACCGTGCGGCAATATTTTGCCGAAGACATGTGTTGCCAAAAGTTTGCCGAAGAGAATAAAATCAGTGATACAGGGTCACATGTCTGTCTGACTTGTCTTCTTCACATTTCCTCAAGCAGCAAAATGGTGATGTGAACCTCACTTTAAATTCAAGTGATTGAAGAAGATAAAAAGATAAAGTGAAACTAGCAAAAAAGCTTCATGTACTAAAGGCACATGACTTTGCATATTGTATCTTTGCTCAAAATCCTTTCTGAAGAAAGATATACAATATGCATAAAATAAGATGGTTTAGACTAGAAGAGTAGCTTCGAACAGTTGTATTTTGTGAGATGAGAATACAAGTTAGTGCTTATTTGTTCTGATTTTGAACCTTAGTGCTTTGCTTATTCATCCAGATATATTTACAATATTACACTAGGAAAACATTTACAAGTCAACCGAAAAAATATGCACGAACTCAAAAAAACACCCACTCACCCCCAGCGTGCGTTCCAGAAATTTTGTGTTTGTACGGAAATTTAGTACGAGAACCAATTTTTGCATATTTATATTTCTAATTTTTGTCCAAATGATGATGTTACCCTTGGTACCAGACTTTTCAGTAAAAAAGTGAAGTTGAAAAAAAATGACTTGATTATTTTTTTTACTGAAAAATGTGGTCTGAAAAGAAAATTTATTTGATTGCAGAGAAATAGACTGTGAAAACAAAGTTTAGTTTGGAAAATTTTTTTGCATCCGCAGAAGTAGCTAACATTCATGTTTTTCATTATTAATTCGAAAATTCAGAATGATAAGCGTATGGTTATCTCATAACCACAAAGTGAGAATACCATGAATAAGATACATTTGATTTCGTTTTTGCTTGATTTTCAGATTTCAAGCGTCAATATTACCCGCAAGAATAGCTTGAGGCACCTCCATCGCGTAGCCAAATATGGCCTCTTTGGAATATCCGAATTTGCTAAATCCGAATTGGAGGTTCTAAATTTTTGGGTGCTAAATCTGAATTTGGTTTCTAAAAATTCACATGAAGAAATTGTTAAAAATTTCGAAAACGAGGATATTAATCGAAGTGGTGACCGTAGCGTATTTAAAACTGTTAATTGAACTGGTGCACATGGAAGTTTCAAGTAATTTTGAATAACTATAAAATGTGTATGAAATATATATGCTAAAACTTAGAAAAACCAAAGGTTTTCGATGAAACAGTCTCCTTTAAAAAAGTTACCTGTAACTCGTGAAGGAGGAGTAGTTAGATTATTTAAAATATTATTATTTAAATCTCATAAAAATTTCATTTTTGACCCTCGTTCTCTATTCCCCCTTTTTTTAAGAGAAACCAAGGTCCGTCCCCAGTACTAAAGGTTCCAGTGAAAATAGTTTTGAAGAAATCTAAAAATAAAATTATGTCACCCAACGGTGACGGTTTGTTGTTGTTCTTAGTACTTCTTTGCACGTCAGACTCAGTGGCGGAAATCGAGGAAAACTTAGGGGGTCAACCAAACCCCAATTATTGACAATTTGTCGGAAAAATTGACATTTTCAGAGGTTTTGTAGGAAATACTAGGCATCAGTTGGAATATTAGGCTACTTTCTAGGCATTCCTGGTGAAGCTTGGTCGAAAATGGTAAAAGATTAAGAAACTTTCACTAATGGATCCCTAGCCAATTTTCTTATAAAAACAAGTTGTAATACGTATTTTTGGCCTGTAGTTAAAAAAAATGTGTAGCTCTTGCAGAAAGTCGATGAAAAGGATAATCGTAAAACAAAACGGAAACTTTAATCGACTTTTACTGCATCCCGCTTTGCTCATCCTGTTGAATATAGATAAAAACATCTGACAAAAGATTCCCCTCATGATGTAGGTAATTTGAAAATATTTATAGAAACAGACACATCCCGAAAAGATTTGAAGTGTTGCGTGGAAAAATGGAAGATAATAAAAATTTTCAGACAAAAGAAAATCTAATAAAAAACACAATAACGATAACTGTGACGCGAAAGTAATTAGTTTACTTGTGTGCTTGTGTGTATCAAATAAATAACCTTGCTTTAAAATTCAAGGTTTTTTAATTAATTTTTTAGGAAAGCTGTTCAGTTCGGGCTATGTATACGTTACAATTCTCTTGATCAAGGACAAAACTGGAAGAAAGGAAGAGACACGATATTGAATTTGAATTTGAATGAAGACACAAAGAAAGTAAGGTGTTGAATAAAGAAAATATCCCCAAATGACCTGCTAGAAAAAACTACAGGCCCACAGAGAATCATTCATCTTTTATTCTGGGAAAATATATCAAAAGAAACAGATTGTCGAATAGAAGAGACTGTTGGAAAGAATAGTGAGAGATTATCAAGAATGCTGGAGTAAACGAAGAAGATGATTTCAGTGAGCATCGCCGTCTGAAATCAAAGATGCAAAATTGATTGATCGCTGGCAAACAAACAAATTAAGATCCTTTCTGACACAAGATTATGGAAGACATGATGATCGAGATGCATCACTTTTTTTGTTAATATTTTGCCAAAATGAATAATTTATAAGTTAAAGATTGATTTGACGTCAACCTTATAGGTAAAAAAAAAAACAAATAATGCACAAGACACCAAGTATTTGTTGTTAACAGCAAACAGGATCTACTTAAACTCTGATGAAAGACACCTGAAAGCATCAAATTTCGTGTAAGAAGGCAAAACATATCTTTGATGCAATGAGATTTAGTTTCTACGAGCTCATTTCGTCATTATCTTTGAGTGTACTAACGATGGTATTGCAGTCTACATGCCTACTGACAGATGGATATTTAGCATTTCCAATATCAATGAAATTCGAAAGCAACAAGGCAAGATTACGTCGAATTGTGTCGCCCACACATTCCAATTCAACGACGAAAACACTTGAAAGTTTTGAAAAGAAAGGTAAATAACTAAGATTCCGATCTAGAAAAATATCTGGCACCTGTTATTGCAATATTTGGGTTTTTAACTGTTCGTTAAAAACTTGACGACATAAGATTTTGATGTGACCAGTTCACTATCTGTCCGATATCCGTCAGTATCAAAAACTATAGTAACATGAGAGGTTTGTTTAATTAAATAGAATAATGTGTTTATTTTGCACAAATCCATTCTTTGTGGTGTGGAGTAAGGAAAAAAAATAATCATATATTTTAATGAAAGATTTGAAGCCACCCACTACGCGCATTAAGGAAAAAAAATATAAATAAATAAATTATGAGTTATTTACTTATCAATATCTTGATTTCGTTCCTTCCTTATTTCATTAATTTTCTTTTGAAAATTGATTCATTGAAACTGTACGGGAAAGTACAAAGTACACGGTCTTCTTATGACTACATTAACTTCTAAAACTTTTGGACGTGAGCATTTCGGAGATTCTTTTTTCAGACAAATAGTTTCGGACAAAATTGTCCAATTACATTGTTAAAAATTGCCCAATTACATTGCAAAGCTGTAACGTGAAATCCGTGAGACCAAAAATCTCAATAATTGTGCATTAAAACAACCTACTCGCTTTAATGGTGGTTTGGGAGTTTAAAAGTTGAAGCTCACGGATGAAGGCTTTTCTATTTCCCCAAAAGTTGAAGCTCACGTGATTGCAGAGGACTGGGTGATGTCCTTCGGATATCGTTTCGTGTACAATTTGAAATTTTTATTCTCACGGATGTCAAGCCATAGCCCTGCAAACTGAGACAGTTTTTTTTGGGTCACACGGTATTGCATGTTGGTATTACTATTGTCAAACAATATTCTCACTTCTTAGATTATTGCAAAGACAAAAGTTGGAGACTCTACAAATCTAAATGTTACAAAGTCCACAACACATTTGAATATTTTCTATCAGCCAATGAGATATGCATATCAAAAGGAGGAACTTTGGTAACTATCGGTAGTCAGCAAGAGAATTCATTTGTTGAAAGTTTAGTAAACACTGAGACTAGATACAAAGAAGGGTGGATAGGCCTAACAAATGAAAACAATTTAAATGAATACAAATGGGTGGATAAAACGATCATGAGTTTTTCAAACTGGGTATTTGGACAGCCATCCAACGACAAAGGAAAATGTGTTCAGATGATTCCAGGTGGTACATGGAGTAATTTCGATTGTTACGGAAAATTACAGTTCGTATGTGAAAGAGGTATCATGTCTACCAATTTCATCATTGTTGTACTCTCCTCTTAATCTTACTAATGACATTTGGCATGGATAAGTACATCAAATCTAAAAATAGCATTGGAAATCTTTCATATTGATGAACAGAAGGCTAAGATTAATCTTCAAAAATAATTTTTAGAAAAGCTTCAAAAACGGAGCGTGCAATTCCTTTTATTGAACCCACTCAAAACAGTATAGATACTACTCGAACAATGCCGCGAGCTGTTAATGTTATTTAATTTAGTTGGGAGAAAACAGGATCAACCAATCAAAGATTTGGAGCCTATGTTGTGGCCAACAACCCACGCTTCAACGGAAAGCGGCAGTTAAAGCAAAACAAGAACGGCAAGATCTCCTATAGTCGTTGAAAGTGTTCTATTATTAATGGAGGTTTTTACGCTTGTTTCAAACCGGTAACGATGACAATTTTCTAAGTTTTTCTTTGATCTTTAAGAGCAAAGAAACAATTATTTTAAATTCTTGCGCAGAAAAGAAAAGCTGACTTCGACAACAACACAAAAACTAAAACCCTTCTCGCAATTACAGTTAATATTTTGCTGACATTTTATCAATGTGAACGAGAAACATCAGCTGAAAAAAACAAAATTATATAAATTTTGGTAACTAGAACTGGAAACTAAACATTAAAGTTTCTTAGCTTTTTAACAAAATCGACTGATTTCTCACACAAAGTATTCACCATAATTATGTGCTAGTAAAAACAACAAATCGTTATAAAATATGTTTATCTAATGTAAAGAAATAAAACGTAATAAAACGTAGGCACTAAAAGCAAGTAAAATTTTTCATTTCAGCTAAAACAGTTCCAGTGCCAGATGAAACATCAAGAAAGCTAATAATCATGACAGTTTTACCGTTATCATGCGTCCTACTAATGATGCTATTTGTAGCCTATCTCTGCGCCAGAAGTAACGAAGAACTCAAAACGATGGCCATGGAAGATAAAACGATTCCACAGCATTTTGTAGACATTGTTGCAAACAGTGGGACAGTAGCTTCGGAGCACAGCGAAATTTCGCGAGCCTACATGGAGGCGCTCGGAAAAAGTGACGAAAATGGGAACAAAGAAAAAGACAATAAAACTACATACAAAGAAAGGAAAACGAGAAGCTCCTCCGCACCAAATGGAAAAGACAAAATGTACAAACAAGTTACGTTCGTTTAAAAAGTAAATATCTGAATCATGGTTAAATATGTCGATGAGGTAACTAAAACAAGAAAATGCAACGTTGGTCATTATTTGACCACTAAGATAGCATGAGACAGTCTTATCCTGTCGAATGCTTGCCTATTACCCGTTGAATGCTTGCACAGTAAAATCAGGGCCGGCCTCATGGGGGTGAGGGTGGGGGTGTGACACCCCCTGGAAATGTAACCCCCTGGTATTTACTCAGCAATTTCACTTCGTCTGGCAATTCAGTCGGCCAAGCTGAGCTTAGTATATATCGTCAAATCTATCACTCTACTCGGCAAATTTTTCGTGACACTTTCCTGGCCGTCCACAATCATCTGGGGCCGGCCCTGAGTAGAGTCCCGTATGTAAGAACAGGGGCAGAGCTCGGCTCGGAGGATTGGAAGCATTGGGGTAGGGGGGAGGTTCTTTGGGGAGAGATATGGTCAATTGGGCTGTAAAACAGTAACAAAATGACAATGACTAGCTAAATGGCCGACTAAGCTAAATAAAAAGCGGTTGGCTCCGCCCCTGACATTAAGAACCTACATTGTGGAATTCAACCTGACAAGGCTCTTGAGTTGAAAAGCTTCAGATTATTTCGGCTTAATAGTTCAGAGGGTGGTGAATTCAAAGCACTCTCAGTTTTACATGAAATGTGTTTGTTTATTAATTCAACAATGTCTTCATGAATTAAATGAATATTTCATTCTAAGTAGAATGAGTGCAGTTATTTCAGTCTGGAGGCTCTAGCCTGCGTGCAGACTTTACTTCACTTTTCACTGCAGATGAGGAGAGGGGAGAGAAGTGTTTACTGCGGAGGAGAGGGGAGAGAAGTGTTTACTGCGGAGGAGGAGAGGGGAGAGAAGTGTAAAGTCTGCGAGTTAGCTGCGGCGATTATTGAGTTCTGAAAGAAATTGGTCACTTAAAAGGAAGCTCTTAAAAGTGCAAGATTTTTATCTTATACACATTTCTTTCATAAGAAACTTTTTATAAGAAACTCACTGATGAAACCCACGAAAATTTAAGAAACGTTTACTAGTGAACAAAAATTGCTAAGAAACTTGAAATTCTCAGCAAAGATTACATGTTTAATGGTTTTAATGGAGTTGACATGATGTTAGATAATTGATTCAGTGAAGAGTTTTTATCCTGTACAATATATGCCCAGTTTTTGTAATGTTTTTGTTTGCAGAATGCATAGTAAAAAAAGGAATACTTATATGCAATCAAGAAACTTTAAAAAAAACTTTTACTAGTGAAAACTGGTAGAAAATGGTCCAAAATTAAGAAACTTTCACTAATGGAGCTGCTCTCCTCACGAGACCACAATTTAAAGAAACCATGAAAGGAAAGCCTTGGGCCACAGGCGGCCTGGATGTGGCAATGCAGCGTAGCTGGATTGAGCCAGGGGCTTGCAGGCGACGCCCTTATAAACTGCCGGAAACGCCCCTCTGGAATGTTTAGTAATTAAGGGTAGAAAGGGTAGAAATGTGGGGTAAATGCGATCCAGTCATAGCATTGAATACGTTTTCTAACACCTTTTAATTATAAAGACCATTAACCCAAAGTGTAAAAAGTTATACACTTTCAAAAACATCTATTGTCTTTTGATAAAAGCTGACAAAACGTGATGCGGTTTGGTTTTGGCTTTTTTCAATCTTATTCTTTTGAAGAGATTTTTCTGCCTCCTAGAACACACACCATTAAACTAGCCTTACT
The DNA here is from genome assembly GCA_036873815.1 of Phacellophora camtschatica. Taxonomy (NCBI): domain Eukaryota; kingdom Metazoa; phylum Cnidaria; class Scyphozoa; order Semaeostomeae; family Ulmaridae; genus Phacellophora; species Phacellophora camtschatica. The sequence continues at coordinate 8,574 of JAYJMH010007730.1, forward strand.
GTTTCGATGTTAATGGAGTCTATTGGGTTGATTTTTAGCTTTCAACCAATTAAGAGTAGCATTGGATGGATCAAGGGACAAAATATTTCAAAGTCCCCTATATTTTGAGATACGTGTAAATAATTTAGAGTTTCTGAAAATAACGCTTTCCTCCAAAAAGTTTTGAGCTTGTTGTATTTGCTACATATAATGTGGACACTGGACAGATCAGGACAAATAACCTTGTGACATGCCTTTAATTCTTCTTTTGTTTCACTAGGATTTGGTTTCTTGAGCGGAAGTGTTGATTCCAAACTTAAAGCCAATTTTGTAAAACGAAAGGAAGCACTTATGAAGAGACTTTTTTGAAAGATTTTTATCAAAACTATTTTACAAGACCACTAATCCTGATTTTCAACACCACACTTTCCCCTTTCCCTTTTCAAGACCACAAAATGTGGACAGGCCAACACTAAATTAGGCACTGAGTAGAGCCCTACTCAGGTATCTTATAAAAAAAACCGTGTATGAGGGTTGTTACTGTATTGTATGTTAGTTCTCGTCTGTTGTTTTTTTTAGAAAGATACGGGTAGAAATGTCCCATGGAAGAAAATGGATGTATTTATTTTGTTACAACAAATCTTTAAACATTTAAAGTGGCTTGAATGAAAAGAAATTCATAAAATTTTATTTCAATATTTTATGACAAGAAATTTGAAAAAACATTTTAAATTTTGAAAACATAATCTTGTGAGTTGTCAAAAGCGCCAAGGAAATTTTTTGCGCATACTCAACACCTCGTGACATTGTTAGTGTTGGACCTAGACTGTTTTAGGTGGTTGAAATAAAATTGCCATTTCGAACTATCTCAAAATATAGAGCCGTTATCTTGAATTCTCACGGGAAATTGAAATCTGTTCGAGATGGAGAATGTTCGAATTAACGGGCAGTATTTCATAAGAAATCCTTGCGAGAGGAAATTAATCTTTTTTTCGCAATAGCGAATGTTTGAGGTAACTGGCAGTCGATAAAGCTGATGTAAACTATTTATTATTAAGAATACAAATTAAATAAATGACTATGAATATTTGTACTAAAATACACACAACGTTTCGAGCATTGCTCGTCTTCAGGTGTTTATAATTAACACGCGAAGTTTGATTCATTTTGGCACGAAATGGTTATGGTTATCATTATCGCTTCGACTCCAGGAAAGACAGAATTGATTATATTCAAGAAGTTTTCAGGACAAGCGATTTCAACAACAGCGTCACCTGTTTCGGTCAGAAATTACTATACCTCCAGAAAATATAAAATCAATATTTAAGAAGTTAAAAAAATAATAAATCTTAACAACGGCTTTATTTGATTCATACAAACATTTTAAGGCAGTAATTATTGGAAAATCCTCCAAGTGATTTAAAGATGACCATGAATCGGGACAGGTGGAAATTGTTCTGCCGTACGCACAAAGAAACAAGAAAAACTGCATGAACAACTGTAATTACTTGTAATCGGAAAATAACGGTAAAATTCAAAACATAAAAAACAAATATACGGATAGCTGACTTTTATACCAAGAAGATTTCGAGAAAATACTAATATGAAGTCGAGAAACAGCTTAACACATATTTTTTATGATATTAAAAAAAATCTTAAACAAACGTATACTGTCTAATTTGGTTTTATGTACATTTATATCCCTACAAACCTCCATACTGTACACAACATTCAGGGCATTAACATTAGGTCATGGGACACAGGACATATTTTAATAACAGCAGTTTTAAAACTGTTCAAGTGTACATCCTGTATGAATATTCATTTTATTATTATCACTATATTTTTATACTTTTACGGTAATTTTTTGGCTCTTGAACCCTTTTGTATTTGCGCAGAAATTCCGGCTTGAAAACTCGCAACCAGCCACGCACTAGCCTGCGTGCAGCCTCAACCTGCGTGCAGCCACGCACTAGTCTGCGTGGAGCTCACCTATTTCAATATATTTCATTCAACAACTCTTAAGAAACAGCTTCCATTGAATACCAAACAATCTGCCTTGTATAGAAATGCCAATAGCTGAAGAATAAATGAATATATGTAGATAAATTTGTCAAGCTTGAGAAATAAATACCTATCATATGCCATCATAAATCATCCTCGTCTTCATCAGCCTCGTTATCAACTTCAAAATCTTGTTCCATATCATAATTATCATCGTCATTAATAGTTTCCTCATTATCACCCTTCTCGCTAGCAGTTGATTCCTGTCCATCTTTATTTGCTTTCTTCCTTATTTCTTTAATCAACGCTTCGACGTGCTTGTTTAAACAAGTTCGTACTCTCGTTATGACGTCAGGCCCGAACCATCCATCCCGTTCTGTGCATTCATTTTCCTTTAAAATAGAACGCTCAATGGAATACTAATTTGTTAGTTACTGTTTCTTTGAAACAACTAATCAAAGTAAAAATGAGTAAAAAATTATCAAACATATGTCACCAACTTGTACCGTTGACCGGAGTGACGTCAAATTGTCACAAAACGCAGGGAAAAAGGCAATGATGCACTTGGTATATCAAATACTTCGAGAAGCTTGATATTTTGCGTTACTACATCAAAAGCAGCCAGGTTAATTTGGCTTTGATGATTAGCTTCTCACAAAATTGATCTGTAAATAATAGTTGTGAGCTATGATCGACGAATCAACTGAAGAACAAACTGAAAAACATCAAACATTTTACTGTTGTACAAACTTTGTATATATGCATGAAACGAGTAGTATAAGACTCAATCAAAAATACAATGTCTATTTCATATATTTCATCGAAAAATATGCAGTGTACAATCAATATTTAACCCCTTTCTCCTTAAAGTCCCGTTTCTAATGACAGCTAAGCCTTTTTAGATTCAAATATAAAATTGGCTCCTCCCTTTCTATTAAATTAAAATTCACTTATTTTTCAAAATGCAACATTTATATCGTAAGTTTCACCAATAGTTTGTCGTATACAGTAGAACCCCGGCAACTCGAAATCGCTTAACTTGAACTCTCGATAACTTGAACTCCCGATAACTCAAACAAATTTTTGCTTCCTTCGAGGGTTCGAGTTATCGAGGTTCTACTGTAGTTTAAAGTAAAGCGTCCAAAACTCAACTTTATGTTAAAATCTTGTCATAAAGCTCAGTTTCCAATGCCTTTGCCGTTTTAAAAATGGCTAATTCCATAGCCCGCTGGACTGCGTTTAAAAAAGACCCACTTTTTTCATAGGTCCTTCTCTCTACTTACATCTCTTTAGAACGGCTTAAATTAGATAACAAAACCTTTCTGGTATTTCATGCACAAAAAAAGTTCATGATAGATAACAAAAACTTGGGAGATTACGAAACACACACCATCTCTAGATATATGACAAACGTTATTATTCGTTCTTAAAATACATATTACAAGATAACATCTTAAGAACGAAACACAAAATTGTTATTCGTCATCTATCTGGAGATGGTGTGTGTCCTTTTTCAACAATGATATTGTATCTATCACCCATATCTTGTATCTAAATATTTAAATCATGACAAATAAGACAATCAAGACAATACCTTTCCATCGCTATCTGCAATAATAGACTTTATTTCGTCGACATTAAGGTCGCATAATTGATACATTATTTGCCTTGCATGTGGAAGCCTGCCTGGCTGAAAAGTGTATGGCGACGGCTCAGAAGTTATTCGAGGTTTGGCAGCTTGAGGTTCCTCCTCTTGCTGTACGCCAACTGTTGGAGTAGCCTGGAAAAAAAATTCCAAATTACTATTTTCAACTGATAATGTAAATTCAAACGCAAACAATTCACTAAACCATTCGCTGCTAAGAAACGTCCAAACATAATATTTATTATGAACCGTACTTCTTCAAAGAAAATGTCTTAAATAAAACTTATCAAATGACTCCAAAGCAGTTACGTTGAACACCTTGATTATTGAGTAAATTTATCCTTCATAACGTAATCATGTATCAATGTTGACCGTGTATATATTCAGCTCAAAGTTTACAAAATCAATTCAGAAATTCCTCCGTACTTGTCACGCGATTTTCATGTTTGTGGTCATTACAAAACGCTCTTTCAGTCGGTGTAACTCGGCGATCATTAAATCGATTTTGCCAAGCACAATATCAAAGTTTAAGTTGAAGCTTCTTCTATCACAACCATGTAGAAACAAAAATATCAAAAATTAAGATCCTTCGCAGCAGTCATGCAAACATGTAGGCTTTTTTAGGACACCTGGTAGCTACTTCAAAAATTGTTTCAATTTTTTTTTCAAGTTATTATGTTTTTCTTTGTCGTTCTAACATTAATCTGGACAGATATTAAATATTAAAAAGCTGCTGCTCATTGCAGAAAAAACTGGATATGACTTTAGGACAAAAGAAAGTTCGCTTTTTCTCATCAAAGAAATCAAAGAACAAATTACTACATAATGTGTTCTCCTTGGCTCTAAACGACGAGTAAAAATTGTTTTGCTTTGTTTTGCAAATTTTCCAGTCTTTGTTTTATTATTCCCACAAGGCCTTTTTACAGTTGATCATTACCTTATATTTGTAAACTGGCAATGGCATCATTGAGATTTTGCCTGACCGTAATCTGACAATTGGCATTTCTTTTGCAGATTTGTCTCGCACACGGAAATCACATATTTGATATCTGAAAGAAGACATTATTAAAAAAAAATACTCATACAAAATATTGTAAAATAAAATATTATAACCGTGAACAAAACGTTTAATTAACTAAATTAAAAATAATATCGTCATATTTTCAGGAGGTAAATGTGAGTATAGCTTTACATTAATTTAAGATATTTCAATTTAAATTTATCATATCCATTAAATTGGTTTGCTTGCACTACCCCCTGCAAAATAAAAGTTGCATAGGAATTGCCTGTTTAGTGGAAATAAATCCGGGCTTGAAAGGGTTAACGGAAAACTTACTTTTTTGCTTGAGGATCTTTGCGTGGGTCATACCTGTACCTCGTCCACAAAGCTCTCCATGGCCCATTTAACCAATAATAAGCGACATTAGGCAACAGCTTTTTTAGTTGGTCTTTATTAAAACGTTCACCCAAATGATATACAACTGCAGTTTTAGACCATATTGGTCTGTCGTCAAACAGTTTCTTCACCACATCAATATCTTGCTGAATGAAAGGGTATCGTTTCGCCATTCCATCAATTATTTTTTTGCATTCAGGTCCAGGTTCCTTTGGGACCTCTACTGATGCAAAAATTGCAGGAATAGCATTACATGGCGCTCTTTTTCTTATACTCGAATTAGTCTCACTGAAAAACAAGCACATCAATCCAATCAACAAATAAAACAATATGAGAAAAATTCCTTCTCAGATTAAACCAGTATATTTCCTATTTTTTAAAAGAAACTCTTTTATAAGAAACTAGCCTCTAACATCATCAAAAATTCATAAACTGTAGTTCTAAGAAAGCTCGAGGCTTAGAAACTTTTACAAAGAATAGTTTTCTCATTAAAATAGTATTTTGTGCTATCCAACGACAAAAATGCCGGGTGACCCAAAATGAAGTTGCGGTGTTTAAAAAATCATCAAAATTCAATTTTGTTACCAAATTCAAATATTTCTGTTACAGCTAACGTCGAAAGTATTTAAACTAGTTTATATGTTTACAACGCGAACAAATGATGACGTATTTTTGACTTGAAAACTCTGATTTTCAGCTGTGAATTTTCAAAAATTTTGTAATTTGAACAACAAATAAATTTCTATATGTTTAATCGAGCATATTATGAAGTGTCATCGAGTTTTATCAATTTTTCCGAATTGTCTTCTTGCTATCAATTAGAATCTAGTAATAAAGTTTTGAGTGGAGATTCTCGGAATTAATAGAAAATTTATAGTTTCAATTAGAAGTTTCGTTTTGCAGTTTCACTTTGTAGTTTCATTGCAGAGTTTCGTTTTTGAGTTTCAATTTGGAGTTTCGTTTTGCAGTTTCACTTTGTAGTTTCGTTTTGCAGTTTCACTTTGTAGTTCCGATTTGTACTGTAAGTTTGTTCAGTTTGTCTATTCGTCTTACCAAAATCACTTGATGAGTTTCGAAATTGATTTTTGGCCTCGATGACACTTCATATTAGACAAAAAACTTCTGAAATCCTATATATTTTATCAGGTGTAATTTCAATAAAATTGATAAAATCTAACTCCCATTGTAAAAATGAAGAACCCAAACATAAAACCTGTAATTGGGATCCTTTGTTGTTCTTTAAGCTTATATGCTATCACTTTCGGGATATTCTATTCAAAACAAGGCGGGGGGGGGGGAGGGGGTCGTATCGCTTAGCGGTTGATTAAATGGGGAAGCCGTACATAATGGATGCAGAGTTTCGATTTGGAGTTTCAATTTGGAGTTTCATTTTGCAGTTTCATTTTGCAGTTTCACTTTGTAGTTTCAATTTTGAGTTACAGAGTTCCGCTTTGTACTGTAAGCAATGCCAGTTTCAGTTTGTCTATTCGTCTTACCAAAATCATTTGCCGAGTTTCGAAATTGATTTTTGGCCTCAATGACACTTCATATTATAATTTGTTAGTCTGGTTACTAGTTATTTGCTATGGAAACAATATGTGAAATTTTTAAAGTTTGTTCATGTCTTAATTGTAAATACGTCATCGATTCAATTGACGACAAAAGAGAGGACGCGTCTGCGATTTTATTGTGTTGTCCGATAGATTAGAAGTAATGACGGATGAGAAAACAAGGTCTTTTTGGGTAAAACCATGGTAAGCTGAATAAGATAGAAAAAATTTTGCATGCAAACTTGGTAAACGAGCTAAAACTGGCAGACAGAGGCTATGACGGAAGAATGAATATAGAAATTCATGAGAATGAATACAGAAATCCATGTCAACTGAGCAAAAGCGAGCGAAGTTGTATTTTGCGGGCCAATACTCTGATGACAATTTTCGGTTCCTTTGAAAACATTGAAGGGATTAAAAACAATTTGATCAGCGATCAAATTGAAGTTCAGTGAGATGGATTAAAAGCTGGGGTTAATCCTCTCTAACGCGCAACTACAAGAAACTATTAACGCGTCTTGAATTTTTACAATTTACATTCTCTCGTTTTTCGCAATCACAGAGAAAATGGGAGGCAAATAGTAGCAATTGATTTTGCAAATGAAAGGCGAGATATTTCTGAATGCTAATGGCCTCCCAAGAGCATGCGCAGAGCTTTTATAGAATTTTGGCCACACAGGCACATGTAGCAAGTGACATCTTTATTTCTTATTTCATTTCATACACTAATCCTAGAAGTAGTCTCGAATTTTAGGCGTCTTATGAGCTTCGTTGGCGGGTGTTTGCGTTTGCTTCGATGACATCTGGAAGGAAAATGTATCAAAAATCAACCCCGATCTTGGAATTTCCTGCAAGACTATTGATGTTAGTTCTCAGCCCATTTTGACGAGCTTCGTTGGCGGGTGTTTGTGTTTGCTTCGATAGCATCTGGAAGGAAAATAGGTAGAAAGGCGCACGAATTTGTATATTTTGTATCTGCCAATACTCTGAAAGTTGTCGGCTCCTTGACTTGAGAAACTTGAAGGGATAAAAAACGACTTGATCATCGATGAAATTAAAGTTCAGTAAGATGAATAAAAAGCTGGGCTTAATCCCTTCCAAAGCGCAACTACAAAAAACGTTTAACGCGCTATACACTATCACATGCTATCGTTTTTCGACATCATAGAAAAAATGTGAAGCAAATTGTATCTGAAGCTGCTAGTGTAATGGGGCCTTAATGACTTGGAGAGTAAATTACGAACCCGAGAAGACAATGCCCAATGTTAGCGTCTCTAACAGTCAGTGTTAATAAGACGACTTTCCAAATTGAATTGCAAATATTTGAATTCCGAAACGGATTGCAAATATTTGATTTCAGAAAATTTCGCGTCAATAAATTTTCACAACTTGCAAATTAAAAATCAACAATTTGTGAATTTCAAAGATCAACAATTTGTGAATTTTTATGCCGTTTCAACCAAGCTAGTTTCATTTTTTGTCGAAAGTACTCTCATTTATAAAAAGAAACGCACCTGAAACCCTGAAACAAAATTCCCGTCAACACAAGAATAAGACCCTCCCTTTCGTTTTCTTTCTCGATCGTGACACCAAAATCCTGAAGACAATGCTGGGACAAATCACAAATTAGTAGTTACACCCTTGCTCATAAATTAAATCAAATGCAGGGTCTTTGTGTGTATTATAATTTACGCCTAATTAACCGGTCACGGTCTGATACACTGAGCGAGCATCAAAAGCAAATAATTAATAGGAAAGTGTATAGGTGGTGTAGGTCCTCTTCTTTCCCTCCCTTTCTCCGAAGAGGCCTTGTTAGGCTAATGTTCCTGGTTTCAGTTTAATTTGAGGTTCAAATTTTTAATTCCTAAACAAACATCACCATATAAATTACAAATGCACAATTTCAGGTAAAACTAAAAAAAAAAAACCAATTGTAACAAGACACGAAATAAAGGTTGATACATATTAAGGGGCATTATTCAAAAGAGGAGAACTCTAAGTAGATTAACTAACGAGAAGGGAGCTTTGTCCTAAAATCCTAAACTAATTGACAGAGAAATTCGTTTGAAAAATAATTTTGCAACAATGAAGTGATTGATAATGACAGAGGAACTACAAGCGGCATTTCTGAAGGAGAAATTTTAAATTATTTTCAAAAGAATATTTTGAAGCTGAATTTCTTTTTTAGCGTTAAATAATTCCATAATTGAGCACCAAGATATCGAATGGTGCTTAAGAAACCCTTTCCCTAGCATATCAGATTCAAACAAAAAAAACAATTTCAAAAAATGGAGACTTTTGTCAAAATCTCTTAATAATTAAGACAACTACGTACCATTGATAACATTACTCTTTCATTAAGTGCAAGTGTTTCACCTTGTTTCAGCTTTATCCTCTTTTTGTCTAAACACTTCATGGCGTACCTGAAACATTAGAGAATAACCCAATCTTGAAAAACACACATGAGGCTCTGATAGGGGTGTTCGGGAGAGCACGGCTTAAAAAGGACCAGAACCAAGTAGCATCGACTGTAGAAGCGTGGGAGTAAATGAGCATTATTAAAAATGATGGGAGCTAGGGAGAGCATGAATTTCTGGGGAATTTATTTTAACGATTTTATACATTTCATTTTCGTCGCTAAATTAGTAGTTTCGGAAGTGCCAATAAGAACCTCAATGAGTAAAACGCTCCATTTTCGAAATTTGGAATTGCGCGCTGAAATATTTAATGTGAAATATATGCATGTAAAAATTAAGTAACATTCTCCACTCTTTCTGTACTTGCTAATGTTTCATAGCACCTGATGTCGGTCTCGCATTATATTTAAGGCGAAAATGTCCGCGAGTAGAAACAATTGAAAAGATCCCATGAGTAAGTTTGCGTACGCATATCTAACAACTAATGTGAACTAGACTCCAATAGGCTGTGCATTCAAACTGAAGTCTTCAACATCGGCCCCTTATAAATGATTCAACTGACCTTTCAATGCACCAGTTTTCCTATTTGTTTATAAAGATATACCGTATCAAAGGCCTCCCGAATCAAAGGCCTGTCAATATTTAAAAATAGAAAACCAGTATATATGTAAGTTTTGCTGCGACCATTTCATACTCAACAAGACACAGGAATCGGAGAGAAAAATATTAAAAGAAATGGCAGTCTTTTACGGCAAAGTTAAGAGCGTTGTCACAAATGGGAGGCCTCAGAATTCCTCCTAACCACTGTTGATAGATTATGAAATATCCATCACCAAAATAACAGGTTGACCTATGAAGGGAACATTTCGACACATTTTCTAATTCGATCAAAGAACTTAAAACCAGAGACGTAGGAAGCGTTTAAAAGTAGGAGGGAAAATAACTTCACATAACTTAAAAGTTATTTTTAAAATGAATATGACTCGAACATTTTTATTTACTTATTTGAAAGGCCTGTGATCAATCCGTGTAAAAATGTTTCCCTTTTTTCAATATCTCGTTTAGTTCCCGAGATATTTTACTTTGGAGTCGAGACATCAGTGTCCGATTTTCGCGATGCGTGAAACTAAAGAATTTGCGAATTTCTGACGAGAAAGTAAGCACAAGTGTTTGTGTTGTGAAAGTAGCAAAACATAAAATCAATGATTACTCGAAAGTTACTAAAGGAAAATTGTTGAAACATAATAATACACAACTGAGCCTGAAAAAACATTTGACAATTCACATAATGTTTCCACGTCAACGAGCTAGTTACCAGACTCCTTTGATTGTTTTCATTAATTAATTTTTACGTCACTTCACGCAGTAAATATTTATTTTTGATAAGAACTCCTTAAAATTATGTTTAAAAAAATGTATGACACAATTCACTGAATAATGAGATCTTTCGAATTTACAATTTAGAGGTCTGGTAACTAACATGTTGTCATGGCGCCGGAATTCCATGTAAGAAAATGTTGATTGCCGTTCAGTTGTTCTTTATGCAAATTTTTATTGACTTCACTTCAATAGTTTTTGAGGAATCAGTACTTTTAATACGAAACCTAATTACGTCGCAAGTAATAAAATTTTTTGGCGTTTCCCGTCACTTTTTGCCACTAATACGTCATCTTCAAACCTTCAAACGTTTGTGCTTGAGTCACGACATCTTAGCGATAAACGAAGAACCAGAGGTACTACCGTAGTCGTTGAGAAGGGTTATCTGAATATTGAAAAAGGGCATATTATTTAAATTTAAAGGAATATTTCCCCCCACTCTTTCAAAAAGTGAAGGGTACGTGTTACTGGGAGCACATGGCAAATTTGGGAGGGAGAAAGAGAGCACATTGCTATTTAAGGTGAGAGCAACGGAGAAACTACCCCCTTTCAGAGCCTCACACGTCCTAAAACCAATGATGCAATGCAACTGATAGTAGCTAATAAAAATGTAACGTAACTTTATGTGACTTTAGAAAGGTAGCTAGGATTATAAATCTTATTAAACTTTCAGGGGAGTTTATCCAAATCCATGGTTCACAACGTGAGGGGCACATGTTACTGGGAGCACATGGCAAATTTGATCTTGATTTGAATTTGTTCAAACGAGAGCACATTTTGCTTTATTTCTGATTTTTAGAGCAGAAATGTTTTTTATAAGACCCCCATGGTCACGTGTGATAATTTTTCCGCAAAAATAAACAGAAAAATTATTTACTTCCTGAAAACGTAGTAAAATACACATAAATATCAGGAGGGCTATTTTGCTTAATATTCTCATTGATCCCAATGTCACGACCCCCACATTTCAACTATTTAGACACTAATTTTAGTTTAGACACAATATCGTTTTGGTATCTTTATTACAAATAAAATATACAAATTAAAGTTTAGGCAGCAGTAAGAGTTCATTTGTGAATACTTCGTTCCTAGCATCAGGAACGGCGCAAGCCCAGAAAAAATGGCGTAGACAGAGGATGAAAATAGTTGTCAGAAATATAACCGTATGTAACATTTTTAACATCATTTTTGGTTGAGGGTTAAAAGTCCAGTTCACCTCCTGACGCCGCTCCTGAATAGTTTTACTTGCCATCGTATTAAAAACTTCATTCTTAAAAAAACGATGACATCTTGATATTCCAATAGCTCAAATCCACGAACGGGTCATGGACGTCACTCATTTTGCTGGTTGCTTTCGCTCGTTTCAAGTTGAATGTAATCCTCATCATCGTCAGCTTAAATCGGGTAGACCCTCTTTATCAGCCCCGGGCTGTCACAAGTATCAGAACCTGGGAACATTGCTCCCAGAACGTTTTCAGGGAGCTTAAACTGGCAGAAAGTTTTTAATCTTGATTTGCACCTTCGGTCATTTTTCTGTCACAATACTATCTACTAATGGAAATGTTAAATTTGCATCATCCTGCAGAAAACATGCCAGTCAAAATGTTCAAAACACTGAAATGGAGTCACATTATAACTGAACTGGTGTTTTAGTTCTTAATACCATTTAAAAATCACCGGATTAAATGCTATGAAGCAAAAAACAAATGATGCTTTGTAGTTTGTTGGGCCTTAGGTTGGTCAAATAGTTCGATTCAGACACCATCCACATCACACGTGACACGGATGTTTATCCAGCAAAACAATAATAGGTCAAACTTCCGATATTGAAACGGGTCGGTTGCTTTGTTCTCTGCCATTCAACACGCTTTAACTTGACTTACTTGACTTGACTTAAGGCGCCTTCCGGCGAGAACGAACATGGCTTCTCCACACGTCTCTATCCGTCATCAAGCAAGCTAGATCCCTGGTTTCAGTGACTCCTGTGTCCCGCTTCAGAGTGTCAATGAAGCTTGTTCTGGGTCTCCCTCTTCTTCTATGTCCATGAGTTGGTTCCCATAGCACCAGCCTCTGTGCGCTCAGCTCAGGATGCCGGTAGCAGTGCCCTGCCACCTGCAGTCTCCTGACTGCGATCTTGTCAGCTAAAGTTGGCATTCCCCCGTAGAGTTCGGTGTTGCTGATATTGTCCCTCCAGTGGACAGACATCCTGACACGTAACAGACATCCTGAATGGGCCAGTCACTGATCACAAAAAAACCCTTTACCACCACCCTCATTAATTAGAAACGTAGGAATTCACTGTAGGTATTCATTGTACTCCAATTTTTCTAATAACAATTATTTTTCAAAAGATCAAGAAAGGAAGATTAATTCAAAGAAAGAAAGAAAGAAAGATTGGCCAAACTGAAGAGGAATAATACATCTGTCAAAGCTTCGAATTTTCTATTAACCATGAGCAATGAAACAATTAACTACCTCACTGCCAATCACGACTGGAATAAATTAGAGATTTTTGTTGCAGTAGGATGTTTATTGATTGTTGATACTTTTGCATTTATTTTAAACACGATGATTATCTATGTTATTTTGAAAGACAACATTCTTCGCGAGAAAGGAGACTGCATTTTAATTGTGAACTTAGCATTGGCAGATTTGTTGACTTCGTTAACAATAATACCATATTCTATTTATACAGTGTTACACAAAGAATTTTCTTGTCCGATGAAATTTAGCACATTCATTGGTTTTGCAAACTTCTTTTTTTGCATTTCATCGATCATGACCCTCATGTTGCTTATCGTGGATCAAACGTTAACTATACGATGGCCCTTACGGTACGAACACTATCGAACAAAAAAGACGTCTGTTATTGCTTGCATTGTTACCTGGTTTTACAGCACAGCTTACGCACTACCGCCGATGTTTGGACTGAGCTCTTACAATTGTTTCGTTTCAAATATTGGTCCTTGTTCAGATCAGAAATGGGCTGGCACAAATGAAGCAATACTTTTTACGATTGTAGTCACAGTTGGAAGCTGGGGAGTAGCTCTTGTTGTTACTGTTATATGCTATATACAGATTACTACTATCGCAATTAGACATAGCAAGAAATTTTCAAAAGACAAGTTTTATTTCAAGCAAGCAAATATGAAAAAACGAATTGTTCCCGACAATAAGACAGAAAGTGTTTCCCAAGCTGACATCAGTCAAACTGAAAACATGCCAGTTTCTTCGACTCAAAACAAAACGGAATCAAGGAAAAAGGAGTCGTTATATATATCCCGCTTTAGACGGACGACAACACACATTTTTAATGGACCTTCATCGAAATTACCCAGGGTGGAGAGCACAAGCAGAGTACCACAGGAACATTTTGCGATTGAAGTTCGGCAAGCACACTTGGATAACCGCTACACCGAGTCAACGGATCAGCTTTCGAAGGTGAAAGGATTCAATTTTATCTGGAAGCCTGCAATATCGTTGCTGTTGATAATTGCTGCCTATTTCTGCACCTGGACACCATTTTGCATTTTGCTTCTTATTGAGATAGCTCAAGGCAAAAAGTCCCATTCGAACTTGAGTCTCATTTTCTTGTGGATTGGACATTCAAGTAGTCTCGTGAACCCATTATTGTATTTCTTTAGGTACGAGAGATTCCGAAGTCCTGCAAAAAGATGTTTACAAAAAGTTATGAAAAAATTTAAAGAAAAAATTATGCACCATTAACTATTAATTTGTGCACACTTAAATTATTTTTTTCGATAAATATTACTAATTTTATTCCTGAAGAACATGTAGTTATTTCTATTTTATTCCTTCGGGCTTCTTTGATACTCAGGTACTGATCAAATATATGCTTCATACAATTCTGTGCAGATGTGTGAAACTTAGATAGCTTGTCTAGACTTTGGCATTAGAGTAGCTTAGATTACTAAGCCCCTGTCTTGATGGAGATTTTCTGTCAGATTCAGTAAGAAAGAAAACACATTGATTACAAACTTTCCAGAATTCTTTTTTGTACTACCATATCTATGTTGAGTTTCATATAAGATAACTTTTTAGATAATACTGAAGCTGACTTTTGAACAAGCCCCCCCTCTCGAATAAAGCCCCCAATCAAAGGTTGAATTTTGAATAAGCCCCCCCGGGGTAATTAATCGAATTATTATGGTAATCTAAGCTACTGTAATGCCAAAGTCTAGACAAGCTATTTATGATGTAAGAAATCATCCCACCTTCCAGGATATGTGCGATGAGATGAAATAAATTTATAGAAAAGAAACAAAAATTCTCAATAACTGGTTCATAGAACTCGATGCTTCTAAATCAAGATAAATGTGAATTTACAGTATTTGAATCTAAACGAATAAGCCCAGGGGAGGTTCCTATATGAACTTGATAAATTTGAATTTACAGTATTTGAGTCTAAACGAATGAGCCTAGGGGAGATTCTTATATGAACTTGGCGTACCGGCATGCATCCCTAAACGATACTACTTAATACCCCGCCAATCAAAGTTGGTAATAAAATCTATCATAAATCAGGGGCCGCGGAGCGGGGGGGGAATGGTGAGGCTTTAGCCCCGCCATTTCATTTGCAAAAGTTGCTTTTTTAAGGAATCTTTTAGTTTACTATGGTTGGTTTTCAGCAGTCTTTAGCTGTTTTAGCCACAAGTATAGAAAAAACTCAAGCGCCTCAGCAACACACCTGTGATTTGATTGACAGCGAAGAAAAATAATCTTGCCGTTCTATTTATTACCATTGTACATTGATCTATGCTGTTCTATTTATTACCATGAAATTAACTTCCAGTAAATAAATAAATCAAAGTTACACAACCCTACATGATACCAAAATTGTGGTTTTGACACCCTTAATCGATACAAAACCCTGAAAATTGAGAACCCTAAATTTTGGGACTTTTACACCAAGTTCACCTAGGAGTACCTCCTGGGCCAATAAGGCCTGAGGAAGCTGAAAATGAAATTATTGAATACCAAGTAGAGAAAGTTATTTATGTAAAACTGTTAAGCAACCAATTAACATTTGACCTTCATACAAAGTGAAGACAGTTATACAAAGGGAATCTTAGGAAGTAAATGAAGTCAACAATGTAAAACTATTAGTCAACAAAATAAAATTTGGCAACCGTGTAAAGTGAATATTTAGAGAAGTAGAGAGAAAAGTCATTATCCTTGCCAGAATAATTCCATGCTTGAATAAACCTAAAAGAAAACGTTCAATGCAAAAATTCATCACGAGCTACTTGAACTATTGTCCTCTAACATGGATGTTTGGTAGCCGAAAATGGAATAACATTATCAATAGCTACAAATGAGATTTTTACAACATGCCGTTCTTGTACTTAGGATATGGAGACCACCTTTTAGCTATGTTGATTATCAGATTAAACACATTGTACCAATGCATTGTACCTAAAGTACCTAAGTTAATTTCAATTAGCTTTGTAGTTTTAGACATTTTTAAAAGATAAAAAATATGTCACTGCGGAGGAAACTACCCTGAGAAGGAGAGACCTCAGGCGCAGGGTATTTTCCTCCGCAGTGACATATTTTTTATTTTTTAGTGATTAACGAAACGAAATAGACTGGAGCAAGTCTATGTAATTTTAGACTTTCTCGGTCTATATTTTTTGTTGTTTAATCAATAAATTTAAATAAACTTCTGCGGGGGAGAGGAAATTTAAATAAACCTTTGCGGGGGAAAAAGGAAACTGCGGAGGCTGTGTTTCTCCTCCGCAGTTTTCTTTTCTCCCCCGCAGAAGTTTAAACAAAAAAAAATAGACTTTGAGAAAGTCTAATGTAATTTTAGCTATTCATTCACTAACTGTGAAGAGAATTTATAAAAACCTTAGCGCCTGATGATCGCCAAAATTTGAGTGTATTGCCAATCAATAATTGCAGAATCGTGCGGCTAGAATTATTACAAATAGCAGCTACGATGCTCCTGCCGAAGCTTTGATTAAAGAGTTA